>JAUCMS010005577.1:0-23861 GCA_032357445.1 Enteromius radiatus
CTAAACCAAAAATACAAAAACACATGGGCAAAACTTGAAAACATAAATAAAACACAGAAGACGCCTACGGCGTGACAAAAGCATTGTTCATTATTAGTTAATGTTAGTTAATGCATGAGATAAATCATTAATAATGAACCTTACTGTAAAATTCTATACCCTATTTTATATTAGCTGTTTATTAGTACTTGTAACACACATATTAATGCTTTACTCTGTATGACCATAGATCCCATAAAACCCCATATCTAAACTTAATAACTTCATTACTAATTAATTACAAGCAGAATATTTGCAGTCAAGTCAGGCTAAAGTTAATAGTGAGAACCTGTCCTCAAACTAAAATTTGAACCACAGTGTATGAGATATAACGTTACTTGTGTGCTGCCCAAAGTTCATGAAGTCAGGATACAACAATAAATGGACTATTTAGTGAAAGAGTAAACACATTTTTTAAACTCTGTATGCAAGTGAGAAGGAAAGGAGAGTGAAGTGTGTTTGTCTGTCGTTAGAAGGGTCCGGCCGGGGAAAGGGAGACCATGCTGTGCCGTGACCCTTCACCCCGCTCTGTTTGCAGGTTATGTGTGCGAGGCTCATTTGAGATGCAGAGTTTGCCACAGGCTCAGGATAAAGACACACAGACACACAAAGACTTCACCGTTAGCAGGAAGCAACGGATGAGGCCCTGGGCAAGAATCAGAGCCACAGACTCCAGTCATGAACCAGACAAAACCCAAACTCAAAATCACCTTTTGTAATTAAATTTGATATCGTTTGCTACAAGTGAAAAGCTCATACTGATACTAACCCTAAGGATGTTCACCTGTAAAACGAAACAACAGGTGAAATCCAAACAATATACTTGCATCAATCCCTTAGACTGAGACTGAAGGAGGAACCTGAGACATATTTATAACCAGACCGGATCACAGAAACTCTTCTGACTGGAACTAACAAGCCACCATCTCAGCAATACAGCAACAATTAGTTGTGACTTTTGCAAGGTTATATGTCATTATAGATTTTTTTCTCTCTTAGAACTGTAAGATAAATATTTGCAATTGCCAGTTATTAAAGTCCAATTCTGAATGTTTATCTAAATTCTGATTTTATAACTCTTTGTGAGAATTAAACTCATCCTTTTAAAACTAAACAAACTTCAAATAGTCAGAATAATGAGATTAAAAATTGCATATTGCAATATAGCAAAAAAAAAAAAAAAATATATATATATATATATATATTGCAATTTCAAGCTTATTTCTTGCAATTTTTACATTTATAAGAATTGTGAGGGGGGAATTCTGGTATATACTATGAATTGTGGGAAAAATAGATATTGTGAGGTGATAAATCGCAATTATCTTTTGTATTTTGTATTCCTTGGCGGAAACAGACTTGACGTTTTTATTAATAATTCGATTAATAAGAGAAGGTCCACAGTAAGAGGTGTGTTTTTCTAATGTGCGGCGTCTAATGTGCTTTCAGAGTGCTCTCTCATGTGTGCCCGAGGCCCCTCACAAACCTGGAGCCCGCTCTCTTCCACACAAAAGAGCTGTCCTCTGAGGAGCTGCTCCTCGCTCTCCTCTCGCAGGGCCCGCCGATTTATTGCTATAGCTCAAGCATATTCTTTGAGCATATTTGATGGGGATGCTTATCCCAGCACCATGGGGACAGTGTGTTATAAGCCTTTGATCAGCTTTTTTCTCATCAGAAAAGGCCCTGCCCACACAATTACCACTCAACAAAGAGGCCTGCATATTCCAGATGTGCTCAGGACAGGACTTGTGTGCTTTTGTCATGTATTTTTATCCAGGTGCTCATGTTATAAGAATATTTCACACACACACACACACACACACACACAAATAAATGTATGTTTGCACTTTTAGTTATAAATAAAGATCACTTAAATCCAAGGACAACAGGCACATGGCTCTCCACTTTTCTCCAAACCTTAACGTTCATCTCCTTACAGTATGATGTCATGAGAAGTTAGATGATATACTTCATCACAAGACAAAAGGATGGAAAGCATGGGTGGAGATGGTTAAAGTCTCAGTAGTGGAACAAAAGAAACTTGAGCTCATTCAGTTTTCAGAATGAAAGCTGTTGCATAACAGTAACAGTATAAAAAAATGATAGCCATGAAATGTATGTTTTGTGTGAAGAGGGATACAGTGGTCTATAAGAGAAAACGTCGCCTGCATCAAATATGCTGAAGAAATTCCAATACTGGTTTCTTAATAAATTTGTGGTACCTATTGAAAATAACAGTGCACATCACACGTTTGCACAAAATACGGGGTATTTCATAGCATTGTAGCCTTTGACAGTCATTCGGTGAAGAAATATTATGTATTCTATGTTTTATTTATCAGACAAACTGCAAAGACATAATTCCTGTCTTCATCTGAGTCAAATTATAACTATTTGTTAATTCTCAGCTCATTTCACAATCATGAATGAATCTGAAGACACTATTTTATGCCTGATGCCTTTTACTTTTTCTTTTTCTCCACTGACTTGAGTCAAATGATAGGTGACAGATGAAAAGAAATGTGAATTCAAACTATTTTAGATGTGTTTTGTTATGTATTGGTAACTAATTAAATCTAATAAATGGGTGACTTTGATCATGTGACTCAAACATGTGATGTTTATTGGGGGCATTCCTAAATAAAAACAATTTAATATTTTACTTCTCTTTTTTTTTTCAGAAAATAATTCAAGCAGGTGGTTCCAGAAGCGTCCTCAGATGTTTGGTCTGGAGTGTACAGTATGTGAGAGACTCACAGCAGGATCGAGTGGAGGGAGTCTCTTCTCCATGGTCTTCAGCCAGTGTCTCAGAGCCCTGATCTGACCTCTGAACTCACTCTGCCACTGACTCCACTCCTCTGCATCCATCCTAACAACAGTACAAGAACACATATTCAGTGGGATGTAGATTGATGACAAAGAAGAAGCTCAAAAATTTATATCAACACACACACACACATACATATATATATGTTTTAGTCACTACATCAGAATGATATTTCCATTTGTGTTAGTGCTCTTTCAGGAGTTCGTGCTTCCTCATAGTAAGTAAAGCAGGTTTGGCATGCTGTCCTGGGAGCGAGCCGGGGGAACGGCAGGTGAAGCGAGGGTAAGGGTTCGGAGACCGGCTTGATCTTCGGCTGCCCCCCTGAGGAAAGCGCAATGCGAAGGGAGGTAGGCGGGGAAAGGGGGGTTTTTGCAAAAGCGAGATGCGGAAGGAAGCGGGAAGCGGATATTTATAGTGCTTTGGAGGAATATGATTGGAAGTTTGGAATGAGGAGATTGATTAGCTAATGTGAATAAGCTGTGGCTAATTCGTCCAGCGTTCCTCCCGAAACTACGTTATTATCAAAACGTTCCCTAAATGTAGAAAATAATTATATATGTTGAGAAGACTTGTCCAAACATATGACTGACGTTATAGTGTTGCTTTTTTGGTCATGCTTTATTTTAAGGTCCAATTATTGGCATTAACAAACCATTAACTATGACTTTTGACGGAAAGTTTTTATTTCGCTGCTAATAGTAAGAAAGAAGCGGTTGTTAAATGTAGGTGTTGGGCAGGATTAGGACTAGTGCTTTATACGCATTAATAATATTAGAGTGAGAATTGGTTCCTATAAGTGTTATGATTTTTAAACTTGATAGATATTTTTCTGTCTATCATTGTTTTGTTACATAGTAGTTAATATGTTAATCTGTAAACAGGCCCTTTAATGAATAGAACAGAACAGAATTAAACAGTATTGCATAGGTTATACTGTATTGTGAACGTAGTTTGTTAGACATGATAGAGAATGAACACAGGGCACAAATAAATCAATGTAATGTAGTCTTTCAACAGATGGGAAAGGACCTGCTGGAAGAAGAAGAAAAAAGCAGGCTGATGTGGTTTTGTCTGGTCTTGCTGGCCTCTGCTGGTAAGGGCCGCCCCGCTACAGTAAGACCAGAGAATCAATCGAGGTTTCTTTAGACTGGATTTCTGGATGTTAATAATATACTGTATATAGCAGTTTAGGTGAAATCTCCATGTATGGATTAAAGCCTATAAATCACAACTGTGACGATAAATTCAATGGAAAAATGATTGACATATTCAGGTAAAACATAATCAAGATGACCCTCCCCTTGCTCATCTCCTATACTATAATATAATATAATATGACACTATTAGAGTTTAGCCCAGACATGACCTTTGTGGTATGTAATTGAAAAATATATGGGGTTTATTATTATATTAAAATATAAAATGGGAAATGGACATTAGGCCTAGATGTTTAATTGAACCGTACCGTCTTCCTTTCGGAGCAGCTGCTTCCTGAAACAGAGGGACATCAACCGAACACAAACTGATTCATTCACAATTTACTATTAATTGCATAAGGAATATTTTTAGATAGCCGTTTTAAAATCAGTTTAAGAACATTAATTCTATGTATCTCTGATGCTGATCTGAAGACATACCATAGAGCCGCCATCATGCAGCGAGGGCACAGTTACCACAGCAGGAGCAGAAAGATTGTCGTCTGTGTAATGGCACAAAGGCAGGCCATCCGTAAGCGTGTCTCCTTCTGGGTTCTGTCTTTCGTCCTATACACATTTAACATAATGTCGTCTGAGCCTGTCATTGCACTTCCCTACCACCAGAGGACAGTATCTACAGAATACTGGCTGTATCTCTGATCAGCACCATACTTCCTGTCTGTATAAGTAGTGTGGTGATAACTAATTTTTGTCCTTTAACTGCTTACTTTGTAAAAGTATTAAAACACTGTACTGTTTATATATATGTCACAGTGACATGGATGAGCATTTACCTAAAAGATAATACACAAACTCTACAACGCCTGGAACTGATCTTTCCAAAATATATTTATTTACACTTGAGTATAGTGTTATCAACTCACTCTTTATTACCAGTATTTCTAAAAGAAAAAGTTAATCCACCAATTAGTACTGCATACATCTTTCACTCTTATAATCTTCCATATATTGGCGTCAATTTAAAAATCTATTCTTCATCTCTTTAGAACACTTTATAGCAAGTTAGTAAAACATGCAAAAAAATATATTTTACATATACAACATCAAAAAAGAGAAACAAAAAAAGAAGGAAAAAAGTCAAGTACAATTAATATAAAAACAAGCAAAGAAAAATACATGGGAGGCAACAAATGACCAAAACATGTTGTTGTTGTTTTTTTGGCACAGGAAATGTAAAAAAGAAAAATTTAATTGCCGTACACTAAACGAGCCTAAATACATTCAGTCAAAGATGTAATCAGTATTTATTTGTATTATGTAAATGTCCAATGCAATATAACGGTTTGCATACGGTATCTAATGCATTGAGTGCTTTATTACAATCTCATATTGGGGCTAAAATCAATGTATGCAATAGAACTCTACATAAAAGTCCACATTAAGATCAATTTAATGGATCCAATTCTTTTGTTGTTTTGAATGATTTTTGTGTAAGCTCCAAAGTCCAGCTCCCAGCTGATGTCCACTAAAGTGTCAGTTCTTGATATGATATCCAAGGCAAACTTCAAGGTAGCCCTAGCCTCTAGTGTCTTCATGCAAATGGCAGATGCAATGGAAGGAGGAAACCCTCAGTGAGGCTCTAAAAACAACATTGAAAATATAGTGTGAAGCAACAAAATGACAAAGGGGCAACAAAACAGTGAATGAAGGGAAACAAAAATATCAAACATAATCATAGAGAGATGGTGAATATTGAATAAATACCTGCATGTGTAAGAATGCAGGCTGCTGATGAGCATCATTCACCTCCAGATCCAAGACCAAATGTGAGACTTCATCATCATGTTGTCCATATCTAGTAACAGATGATCTCTGTGAGAGAGAAACACATGCACAACAAAACAGACACTATAAACAACACAAGAACTTTTGTATGGCTTAATGCTGTCAAAGAAAATCTTTACATACGGTATTCAATTTATAATAAAAACAAGCTGATAGGTGTTGAGACAAAGTCAAATCAATGTGCTCATTAGGAAACAGCGGCAATGAATGTAAATTTAGTTCAACTTACAAGTACTACATTTCATCCAGATCTGCCCAGATGTTATGAGTGAGGAATGCATCTGAAATCTTCACTGGATATCACATCAGTGGAGGACTGACAGTAAATCTGGGCCTTGAGGACTCCTTTATAGGGTACTCAGGAGTTTTGAAATGGACTTTGGAGACGGACTGGATCCAGTAAATGAAAAATGGACTTTCATAACAAAGATAACATCCAGTTTTAGAGGACATTAAACTTGGCTTGTACAAAGTGCTGCTCCTTTAGTGTTTATGTATGTTTATGCATAGCTGTAGTGTTTTTTTACATTCTGTGAAACCAACGGCAACTTTTATTTGATATGATGGCTAGCATCCTCTAATATATCCATCTATCAAATCTATACAAATACGTAAAAATAACCACACTCTGTCAATCCAATGACTTTTTTTGTAAAACTTTGTATATTTTTCTGGTACATTATGCTTAAATAAACCTAAGTATAAAAAGAATTTCCTAAAATAACATGTCGAAATGCAATAGTAAGTAATATTAAATACAGTCTAATTAGAAAATAAAAAATCTCCAAAATGTAATTTGCTGAATTAGTTTTTTGCATTTCCTGATTTTAGATGCCATACTTAAGTATAACATAAGAAAAGAATCACTTTGAAAATATGCAATATCTGTATGAACTGAAATAAATCTAAATTAGACAACTATAATTAAAGCTAACCAGGTAATGGTTCTCAGGCATCCAAAACACATAAAATGGGAACTTAACCATTGCCAGATAAAAAGATACTGGTAGTTTTTGGAATGCATTTTCCTATACCAAACACATGCAAAGCAGAATAAAGTGATTCTTTTTTTCTTCTCAAATTAATTTCTGTGTCTTATGTAACTGTAGTGTAGAAAGTCAGCATTGAATATGAAAGCTGCAGAACCATGTTTTTGTGAGGTCCAGCTTTAAAATCTGCGGCTGTAACTAGAGGAAGAATATGAGGATGAGGAGAAGTTCATGCTGAATCCAGAGCCAGTAGCATCAAAGCTGCCTCTTCTTGAACCTGACCTAGAGCCTGTCCTGGATCCAGACCGAGAACCAGAAGCAGATGCAGCACCACTGACATTGTAAGGGCTGTAGAGACCCTTACTGGATACCGAGGAAGCTTCCAGAAGCCTAAGGCCAAATCCCTCCTCAACCATGCTTCTGTCCATGGCATCTTTGTAGGAGATCTTCAGTTTGGTTTTGGGGCATGTAAGGTATTTTGTGTAAGCATTCACATCTCTAAGCTTCTGTGCTGTACGGCCATCAATAGCACCTTTTCTAATCGCTTCCTCCAGGGAGATTCGTCCCTCAGCCTCGGGCTCAATAAGGCCACCAGTGAGATACTGCACTTCCAGGAAACGTTGTCCTGCCTCATAGTACAGCCAGCCTTTCTTGAGAGCCTGAGCAGCAGACATTCTGACTTTAGTGCGAGGATCCTCAAACCCATGGAAAGCTTTCTGGGCCAAGTTGAGTCTGTCAACCATTATCTTGTCTATAAGACCCTTCTCTGTGGCTTCGACAACTGAGAATTTCTCTCCAGTAGATGGGTCTATTATGCCACCAGTGCAGGCCTGTGCCTCCAACAGTCTCTGGCCAGTTATAGAATCCACTAAGTTCCTACGCATGGCTTCAGTGACAGAAACTTTTTCTAGACTATCAGTATCGAGGATTCCAGCCACAGGACCGGTCTCCTCAGTTGGATCATTCCATACAGTTGCTGGAGTTTTGATGGAGGGTATGGGGCTCATTGGAAAAGAGGAGCTGGAACCAAAGGAAGAGGAGCGGGAACGGAAGCCACTCATGTTTCCAGATAACATATCAGCAAATTCTGTGATAGAGAGGGTGCCGGCACGGTACTGCTCAATTGCACTCTGGTCAATGAGACCTCTTGAGATAGCATCATCGATGTCATACTGTCGACCTGATCTTCGGTCAATGAGTATAGACTTTTCAACCCCTTCTGATGATGTCATTGTGATTTCTTCCCACTCACACTCTTGCTCAGAAAGTTCAATGTAAGTCTGATGGTCAATTAGTCCTTTGCGGTAGGCTTCATACACAGACATCTCTTTGCCTGAGTCGGGATCAACAATGACGACTCTGCGTTTGCGAACAGAGGATTTGGAAGAAGTCTTTCTCTCGCGTTTCTTTTCTTTAAGGAGCAAGAGCACAAGACCTGTGTCCGGGTCAACAATGCACCTGTCCATCAGTTGCAGGTAGGTAAGATTCTCCTCTGTGTTTGGGTCAAAGAAGCCCTTGGTATCATCCGATGGGTCACTGAGGATCTCGTTCATCTCCTCATCAAAAAAGCCTCGGTTGTAGGCCACTTCAACTGGCAATCGGTGACTCTGCTCTGGGTCAATGATTCCTCCTGTAGCAATCTGGGCCTCGAGAAGACGAATTCCATGGTCTCTCAAAATCAGGCCCTTTTTCATAGCCTGAAACAGTGAGATCATTTTGCCTGTATAAGGATCTTTGTACCCAGTCACAGCCCTCTCGGCAGACAGGAGCTTGTCTTTGAATTCTGGACCGACGATTCCCATCTTGACTGCTTCATTTACAGTTAACTTGAGGTTCTTGATAGGGTCAATGATATAACCTGTGGCTGCTTGGGCTTCCAGCAACTCAAAAGCAGTGCCTGGCCTGATCATATTCTTTTTCATGGCTTGGTAGATAGATAGTCTGTCTTTAGTAGACTCCACAAACACGCCAGCAATACAGCTTGAGCCCTCAAGATATTTTCGCAAGCTATCGCTCACCTCCTCCACCGTTAGTAGTCCCTCATTAAGCTTGGTGACTGTTTGTTCGTCTATGATTTTTGAGCGGAATAACTCTTCCATTGTTATTTCTTTTCTGAGACCTTTGAAGAGCAGTCTTTTGTCTCCTAGGGACAACAGATATTGCCCATCTTTGTCTACCTTGCATCTTTTCAGAAGCTGAGAATATGAAATTTTTTCGTCCGTTATTGGGTCGACGTATCCTTTAACCTCATCTGAGAGCTTTTCGTTTGTCTCTTTGTTGATATATCCACGTTGTGTGGCAATCTCCGTTGGCAAGTGGAAGTTATATTCTGGATCAATGATGCCGCCTGTTGCTGTTTGAGCTTCAAGAAGCTTTAGGGCATAGTCCTCTGGGACAAGGTCCTTTTTCATTGCTTGGAAGAGGGAGATCACCTTTTCACTATATGGGTCCTTATAGCCAGTGACTGCTCTCTCTGCAGACAGGAGCTTATCATGAAGTTCTGGGCCCACTACGCCTTTACGCACTGCTTCATCTACAGTGAGCATTTCATTCCTGACAGGATCAATTATGAATCCAGTGGCTGCTTGAGCCTCCAAGAGGGCCATTGCAATGTCTGGCTTCATCAGCTCTCTCTTCATTGCTTGATAGATGCTCATCTTGGCATTTGAATCAGTCACCACCCCAGCAACACTGCCAGTTCCATACAAATACCGCTTAACACTTTGCATCTCCATGACATCACGCATAGTCTTATTCTCTTTCTTCAGCAGGTTGTAAGTCTCAAGGTCAATAATACGGGCATTGTAGAGATCTTCAATAGTGATTTGACGTCTTCTTGTGCTGCCGGTCTGGGTGCCCCCACCTTTAATGATTTCTCTCTGCTCCAGAATCTCAATTATAATGATAATCATTCGTTCCTTTGTTATATTGCCAGAACGATATTCTTCTAGAAGCCGAGCCCTCTGATCCTCAGGTAACAGATTTGAATTCATGACATCCCAGAGAGACATAGAGCCCTGTCCCTCAATGGGTAGGTCAATCTGGGTATTGGATAGATCACTCTGGGTTTGTTCTTCACTGTAAAGATATGTCTTCTCCACGACTGTTGGGGCCTGAGGTTTGGAGAGCTTTAGTAGATGTAAGCCTGTATCGGGATCTCCCATGCACATGTCTTTCAACTGTTTGTATGATACGTTCTCATCAGATGCAGGGTCAGAGAAGTACTTGTTTTCAGCTATGCTGCTGGCCAGCTGTTTGGTAACATATCCACGCAGAATCGCAGTCTCAACAGGAATACGATGACTGTTTACTGGATCAATAATTCCACCAGATGCCAGTTGCGCCTCCAAGAGAGGCATGGCGTGTTCTTTGGGGATGAGGTCTTTGTCCATGGCTTGATATAGGGAGATCTTATTGCCTGTGAATGGGTCTTTATATCCAGTGACAGCTTTTTCAGCAGAGAGAAGTTTCTCATGAAGCTCTGGGCCAACAAGGCCTGCTTTAACAGCATCATCCACAGTGAGACATTCATTTCTTGAAGGATCCACAATGAATCCTGTGGCAGCTTGAGCTTCAAGCAAGGCAGTACCTGTGTTCTGTCTAAGGAATTTCCTTTTCATTGCTTGGTAGATGCTAACTTTCTCTTTTGTAGGCTCAAGGTAAACTCCAGCAATGCTCTCAGAGCCTTGAAGATACTTGTTGACTGATGCATTTTTGCTGACCTCTTTTGGAGTCTTTTTACCTTGTTCCAGCAAATCATACGTAGACTTATCAATGATTTTGGAATCAAACAATGACTTGGGTGGAACTGGTGCCCTAAGTCCCTTAAAGCAGCCCTCTTCTTGTTTCTTGGCATCTTTCTTAGTAACAATTTCAATTAAAATCTTTATAATCTTCTCAATTGTCATTTTGCCAGATCTGTATTGCCTTATTAGGTCAAGCCTTTGCTCTTCAGTGATATAGTCAGAGTTAATGAGCTCCCATAAGGTAACTCTTCTTCCTTTGAACGGTCCACTGTGAAGTTCAACAGTTGCCTGTGTCATTGCGTCTTTGGTCTGTGCATCAGTGTACTTCATCTCCTCTTTGGCATTGATAGCTTGTTCAGACAAAGGCAGAAGCTGAAGGCCAGTCTTTTTGTCAGTGACACATCGTTTATATAGCTGTGGATATGTGAGATATTCCTGAGTGTTTGGGTCAAAGTATCCCTTAACTTCATCACTTGGGCTGCTCAAAAACTTCTGGGTTGCATCATCAAAGCAGCCCTTTGTGCAGGCAATGTCATGTGGAATATGGTGACTTTGAACAGGATCAATGATGCCTCCGGTTGCCAGTTGTGCATCAAGCAGTCGAATTCCTTGTTCCTTCACAATCAGATCTTTCTTCATAGCCTCAAACAGAGAAATTGTTTTTCCAGTGTAAGGATCTTTATAGCCTGTGACAGCTCTCTCTGCAGACAGTAGTTTTTCATGAAGTTCTGGACCGACAACACCTGCCTTGACAGCCTCATCTACTGTAAGGTTTTGGTTTTTAACAGGATCTATGACATATCCTGTGGCGGCTTGTGCTTCCAAGAGATTAAGAGCAGGCCCAGGTCTCATCATGTCTTTTTTCATGGCATCATAAAAGGACATTATTTGTTTGGTTGAGTCAATCATTACTCCAGCAATGCAGTTAGTGCCTTTCAAGGCATTGCGCACATGATCCATCTCAGACACATCTTTTACCAGCAGTTGTCCTTTCTGCAACTTGTTATAGAGGTCTTTGTCAATAACTTTTGATTCAAGAAGTTTTGTAGCAGGTACAGGTGCTCTCAGACCATCAAAGGCAAGCTCATTCTTTTTCTCTTTTTCCTCTGCCACTGTTAGGACAATTTTGATGATCTTTTCAACTGTAATTTTTCCAGTTTTGTACTGGCGGATAAGATCTTTTCTCTGGTCTTCAGTAAAGTACTCTGAGTTTATAATCTCCCATATGGTAACAGTCCTTCCTTTAAAACGGCCAAATGGCACAGACACAGTTGTCTTGTCAAACACATCTTTTGTTTCCTCATCTGTGAATATCCTGGCATTTTGAGCAGCCTCCTCAGAAATGGGCAAAAGAAGAAGTCCTGTCCCTGGATCAGTGACACACCTTTCTAGTAGTTGTTTATACATCAGATTTTCTTGGGTGTTTGGATCATAGAATCCTTTGACATCATCAGTTGGATTTTGTAGGACTTTATTGGTGGCTGCATCAAACTGACCCTGCTTATAAGCTATTTCATTTGGCACACGGTGACTATTGACTGGATCAATAATGCCACCGGTTGCTATCTGAGCCTCAAGCAACCTGATG
Organism: Enteromius radiatus; assembly: GCA_032357445.1. Classification (NCBI taxonomy): domain Eukaryota; kingdom Metazoa; phylum Chordata; class Actinopteri; order Cypriniformes; family Cyprinidae; genus Enteromius; species Enteromius radiatus. The sequence continues at coordinate 12,192 of JAUCMS010005577.1, forward strand.
GCATGATCCTCACCAATGAGACCCTTCTTCATAGCTTCAAAGAGGGAGATCTTTGCCTCTGTGTATGGATCCTTGTAGCCAGTGACAGATCTCTCTGCAGACAGCATCTTGTTGTGAAGTTCAGGTCCAATTAGACCTTCTTTAACTGCTTCATTGACAGAGAGTTTCTTGTTTTGAACTGGATCTATTATGTATCCAGAAGCAGCCTGTGCCTCCAGCAGCACTAGCCCTGTCCCAGGAGCAATCTTCTTTTCCTTGACAGCTTGATAGATGGGCATTTTTTGATTTGGATGCACAAGCAGGCCACCAATGCAGTTTTTGCCCTGAAGAACTGTTTTAAGTTTGTCTGTCTTGCTGAGTTCCTCGACTGTGGCATCACCGCTCTGAAGCTTATCATAATCTATTTTGCTTAAAAGTCCTACTTCAAAAAGTCTGCTTGCAGGAACCTTCTCACGGATGCCATCGAAGGATAATGGAGAGAAACCATGTGTGCTGTCAACCTCATCAGTAATACTTTGACCATTGAGGACTTTCTTGCATTCTGTCTGGATGTGAATCTCCTGGGTGATTTTTTGAGCAACTTCCATTTGCTCAAGTTTCTCACGTAGTTTCTGGTTTTCTTCAGCAAGAACCCTTTCTTGTTCAAGCCTTTTCCTTTCAAGTTCTTGCATCTCTTTCTGCTTGATGAGCATCTCTTGTTCGGCCTCTTTCTGTTTGATCAGAGCAGCATCCATAGTTGCCTTCAGTTTCATCTTTTCATCCTCCATTTGTTTTCTTTGACGTTCCTGCTCATCTTTAAGGGCTTTAGATTTTTTGACCTCTTCTTCAAATTGGCTCTCCAATTTCTTCTTTTCATCCTCAATTTGTTTTTCCTTCTTCAACAGCATCTCCTTTTCTGACAAAAATGACTGCTGGAGGATTGTTTTCTCCTGTTTAATTTGTTCTTGCTGAGCATTCGCCATCTGTGAAAGAAGATGAAAAAAAAAATAAGTTAAAACAATGTACAAACAAAAAACAGAGCATACAGACAAATAATTTTGAATGATGTAAATATCCATTTTAAGATTAATGAGAAATCGTTAGGAAATATAATCAAAGATTGGAACATTTGTAATGAAAAAAGGAACTGATTTAAAGCAATGTTAGTTTTCGGAGAGAGGGTTAACAATGACATGAGCAGCAATTTATGCCATCTTTCACACAATACCTCTTTGGACTTTTTCTGTAACTCTTCAGCCTCTTTTTTCAATTTTGCCTTCTCTTTCTCAAGATCAGCAATGGATTTGCGCAAGTCATCTGCTTCTTTGTTACTGCTCAGTCTCTGTATTTCCAATGTTTCAACAATTGTCATTTTCTCTTTGGTAGCAAGCTCAGTGTTATGAAGTCGGGCACTAATCTCATCTGCCTGCTTCTTGAATTTCTTGGCTTCCTGCTCAGCTCTAGATTGGGCATCACTGAGCTGGGACACCTGAAGTCTAAGTTTCTCTGCCTCTGCTGTTATCTCCAACTGTCTTCTGCGCTCAGCCTCCAACGATTTTTGGAAGCCCTCGGTTTCCTCCTCAAGCCGTTGCTGCATCAGTTGTTTGTCTTCAAGCAGCTTTTGAGCTTGTTCTTGGGCAAGGTCTTTCTGTCTCTGTAGCATTTCTGCCTCTGCCCTAAGTCTAGAGGCCTCCTGAATGGCTTGCATCTTTTCTTTAAGCATCTTTTCAGCAAGTGCTCTTTGCTCTGCAAGGTCAGACTCTGCAATATGTCTCATGCGAGCAGTCTCCTGGGCCTCTATGCTAAGCCTGGCAGCATCCTCTGCAAGCTTTTTCATGTTCTCAGCCTCCTCAGCCAAGAACTTTTGAGTATTATCTTTGTCCTTCTGGATGAGACGCTGGTTCTCCTCTTCGATTCTAAGCTTGAGTTTGATGAGCTCTTCCATTTGAATCTTGACTTTAAACAGTTCCTCCTCTACCTGGGCTTTCTGTTTCACGGCATCACTGACCTCGTCCTTCAGACGATGAAGCTCGTCATCCAGGAGAGTCTTCTGTTTGTCAGTCTCATCCAAACGCAGTTTCACTTTAGCAAGCTCTTGCTCAACCTGAGATTTCTGCTTAAGCGTTTGCTCTGCGTGTGTCTTGTGCCTCGCCATCTCCTCATCAGCCAGTTGTTTCTGTTTGAGTGCTGCTGCCTCTGCTTGGGCACGCTTTTCTGCCTCTAGCTCTGCCTCTTTTCTGAGCCTCTCAGCGGCTTCTTGGGCTTTGGCCTGATTGGCTGCCTCAACCTCAGCAGCCTGGCGCTGACGCTCTGCATCTTCTGCTTGCTGACGGAGCAGGGCAGCCTCTTTCTCTGCCTTCTCTTTGGCCTTTTCCGCTTCTTGGGCAAGCTTTTTGGCTTTCTCAAACTCCTCCTTGAGCCTTTTCTGTACCAGGCTGTCCTCCTTCTGCTGAACAAGAACACTTTGAACTTGCTGTTCAGCTGTAATTGCTTTCTCAGCAGCCTCTTGGGCAGCATATATTTGCCTCTCAGCTTCTTTGTCGGCGTCTTCTTTTTGCTTTCTGGCCTCATCTGCTTTCTTTTTGAGGCGTTCCACTTCGTCCTGGGCAGCCTGGCGCTGTCGAGCTGCTTCCTGCTCTGCAGCAGTAATCTTTTTCAGTTTTTCTTCAGCCTCCCTTCTTCTGTTTTCTTCCTCAAGGGCAAGCTTACGTAGCTTCTCGGCTTCCTCCTCAGCTCGCAATTTGCTTTGTTGCGTTTCCTCTGCAATGTTCTTCAGCTTATTCAGTTCAAGCTCCAAATCAAGCTTGCCGGATGAAGCCTTCTCAAAGTTTACTTTCAAGATACGAATCTCCTCTTCAACTATTCGTTTCTGTTTGAGAGTTTCATCCACAATTGATTTCTGTCTGTCTAATTCCATTTCAGAGGACTTCTTGAGCTGTTCGATCTTCTGATTGATGTCTTGCTTGTGCTGGCTGGCCTGATCTTCAAGAGCTTTTCTCTGGTAAGCCTCATCCTCGGCTTTCCTTCTCAGGCGTTCATTTTCGGCCTCTTTTTCTTTTAGCGCTATTTCTGCTTCAGTTTTCAAGCGAGTGGCCTCATTGATGGCAGCAAGTTTCTCTTTAAGAATTCTCTCAGCTTCCGCTCTCTGTCTTGCTGCTTCGTCCTCAGCCACCTGCCTCTGTCTTTTCGCCTCTTCAGCAATGGCTCGGAGCTTGGCTGCTTCGTCTGCAAGATCCCTCAGTTTAGCAGCTTCAGCTTCCAGGAGTTGTTTACTCTTTTCAGTGTTGGACATGCTGTCCTTTTCCGCTTTGGACTTCAGCAGCAAAAGTATGTCCATTTCACTTCTAACTTTTGAAAGCTCATCTTCAAGCTGCTTTCGCTGCTGTTCTGCGGCACTGACCTCATTCTTAAGACGGTACAGTTCATCATCGAGCAGTGATCTCTGTTGCTCGGCGTGATCAAAATCAGCCCTCAAGCGGATCAGCTCCTGCTCTGCGGAAAGCTTCTGTTGGGCTGTGCTCTCTGCCAGCTTCCTCTGCCTCTCCAGCTCTTGCTCAGCCATGTCTTTCTGTTTCAGGGCGGACTCTTCAGCTTTGGCCCGTTTTTTGGCCTCACGCTCAGCCTCGTCTTTCTGTTTTTCAGCATCTTCTTGTGCAAGAGTCTTTTTGTGGGCTTCTTCCTCTGCCTGGAGCCTTAGACGAAGGGCTTCATTGGCTTTTTGCCTCCACTTTTCAAGCTCCTTCTCAGCCTCCTCCCTTGCTTTGTCTGCCTCTTCCTGTTGCTTCTTGAGGCGTTCTGCCTCCTCCTGCAGTAGCACGACAGTCCCATGCTTTTCTCTGAGTGACTCCTCAAGTTTGGAAGTCTTCTCGACGAAGGACATACGCTTGCTCTGCAGCTCAGCAGCAGCGCTTTTCTGAGCTGCGTCTTGAGCGAGCCTGATTTGTCTGTCTTTCTCGATCTCTGCCTGCTTCATGTGTCTTTCCGCCTCCTCTGCTTGCATCTTGAGCTTCGCAAGGTCATCCAGGGCTTTTTGCTTCTGCCTAGCAGCCTCTTTCTCTGCTTCAAACTTTTGCTTCAATTCTTCCTCTGCCATCCGCTTCTTCTGGGTTTCTTCGTTAACCTGCTTGCGAAGTTTCTCGGCCTCTTCTTGAGCAGCTTTGCGAAGTCTCTCCGCCTCTGCAGCCTTTTCTCTAAGCTGTCTGAGCTCATCCTCTGCGGTGGACTTTTGCTTCACTGTAGTTTCCAGCTGAAGTCTTATGATGCGGATCTCTTCTTCTATTTTGGTTCGGCTTAGTAGAGCCTCCTCCACTTGTTGACTCTTTGATTTGATCTGTTGTTCGGAGAGGTTTTTGAGCTCGTGCAGCTCCAGCTGGATGTTCTGTTTTTGCTTTTGAGCATCCACAGCAACAATCTCCCGTTTGCTAACCTCTTCTTGCATCATGAGCTTGAGCTCCTGTGCCTCTTTCTCCGCTTTGGCAATGGCCTTGGCATGAGCTTCAGCTAGCTGCTTCTGTTTCTCTAACTCTGCCTGCATCTCAGCCATTTTTTTCCTCTCTTCTGCTTTTAGTTTCTCAGCAGCTTTCTGTATTAGTGGAAGTAAATCGTAAAGAAAATCATGATTAAGATAAAGCATGACGGGGTGTTAAAGGAGTAGTTTACCCAAAAATGAAATTCTGTCATTATTTACTCCCCCTTTTTCCAAAACTGTACTGAGTTTCTTGACATTATATTTTTTACTTTCTTCCATGGAACACAAAAGGTGATATGTGTGATACACTCCCACACACTGACACACACATTTATACATGAATATCTTAGCCACTCTTTTTAACACAAGTAAATCCTGATGATGATTGCTTTGTTTGAGGTGGAGATCATCAATCGGCTAATATATTAATATTAATATTAATACAATTTTAACCTGATTGAATGTCTTCAGAAATCTAGGAAGACAACACACACTTTTTATGGAAGACTGTTGTCATGTTTAATCACTTTTGAAACTTGAAAGCTTCAGATACAATTCATTATTAAATGTTTCTCCTTTTGTGTTCCATGAAAGCAAGACATTTAGGGTTTGGAATAACTTCAGGGTGAGCAAATGATGACAGATGTTTGCATTTTTCAGTGAACTAGTTCTTTAAGTGTTAAGGTGATTATTTGGCTCAAAGAAAGACAAGCTTGGATGCAACCATGACAAACAGGGTTAAGGTAAATTAATAGTCAAAAATCATATGCAATTATTTGGATTATGGCAAGATGATATAATCAATGTATGGAGACACAAGACATTGGCTTATAACACTACACTCTCACAACATGCGAGGGTGGCACTATGAAAACAACTTACTACATTCCAGTTAAAAGTGATTTAAAAACAAAAGCTCTGCAGAAAATATACAGTGTAATCAATATGCTGTTGCTATAAACTAAACGACTGGATGGAAACTGAGCACGCAATTAATGCAAACTACCAGTTAAAAAAAAAAGATTTACTATTGTTAAGAATAAGAACTTTATTTGGTGGCCTGAAAAAATGGTGAGGAAAACAGAACAACTAAATAGGAACAGTGCAAGCAAGTACTCTAGATAGCAATGGAAAATGAGCTATAAGTGTTAAAAGCAATGACTCAGGCAGACAAGCAGGTCCTTGTCCACAGACAAGAAAATTATCTTAAAATGACAGTAAAAATAAGGGCAGTAGAAATCTGATTCTCAAATAAGATTATTTACACCTTATTTATACCGTATATAACAACAAAAATAAATAAATATAGATAAAATACAATTAAAATATATAAATATATTAAATATAAACATACATGTAAACTAGGGCTACCTTAATATATTCAAGCTACGTATATGAAGTTATTAAGGTATTGTGGAGACCATTTAAGGTAATTAAAAATAAATGCAATGAGAATCAGAAAGCTACAATGAACAAAAGTACCGTAACATTTACTAGAAAGGGTAAATCATAAAAGCTTGATGGAAGAAAATAAATGCAGAATATTCATAAAGAAGGATACTGGAATAATGGTATGAAACTACTATAGCATAATGAAAAGTTTTACCTCTTTAGAGCCCAAAAAACTTCAAGCAATCATCAAGACAAAGCACTGGCAAGCAGTTAAGAGAAGCAAAGAAATCAAAGGTTAGGGTTTGAAAGACATACAGTGGTGAGAAACGAGAAAAGTATATAGGAAAGGTAGGCCTCGTATGACTTGCTTTTGTGTATGAGACACTGTCTGACGTAGAAATATAATATTTACTGTCCTGTTAATCTTAAACATGTCAAAATACCTCATCAGCTGCTAAATTCAATTCAATTCAATGTATCTGAAAATGAATCATCACAAGCTATTCTTTCTTCTATTTTTGTAAAAATAGAAAGAAAAAAAAAATAGTCCTTAACAGATGGTGTGATTATTAATGCTTTATATTTTAAGAAAAGTATAACTAGGATAGGATTTATTCAAATGTGTTCTACCAGTCATATATTTCTGATACACTAGCAGTAGAACGCTATTTAAAATAGTTTTATTTGTGGCCAAAATGAGATGTCGAGTCAACCATACATGAGTTATATCTAGATGTTTTTTTCTGATGAGTGGTTGGTTGGGTTGGTTAATGTTAGGTGTTGAGTTAGTTTGGTATGAACAGGGACCCCTGATGTCACGCACCTCCTCGTCCTCGATGCGCCGCTGCGTGTCTGTGATGAACTTGATGTACTGACTGGTCAGCGTCATCAATTCACTATAGCGAGTTCTCAGAGTGACATACTACGGGAAAGACAAAGCATATTGGAAAATTACAATAATATTTAAAGGAAAGTTGGTAGGATTACACTGAAAATTATAAACACCATAATAACCTATGCAGCAGTCAAATAATGCAAATGTGTAAGACATAAACGAACTGAGCTCTTGCTAACCTCTTGAATGATGTTATCAGAGGCAGACTCCATTTTGGTTTTCTTCAAAGGAGAAGTCAGAGGTTCGACCTGAGCTTTGTAGGCAACCAACTGAAGTTCACAGTCCTGGAAAAAAAACCAATTACGATTGTAGCGCTCCAACCACAAATTGTAGATAAATAATAAATACATTTATAGACTCTCTCTTCTAGAACTCTCTTACCTTAATAGTATCGATGTAAGCTTTGGCGTACTTCTGGCACTCATCGACTTTCTCTTTGTTTTTCTCAATTTCTTCAAGCAGTTTCTGTAGGAAACAAAAAAATTAAATTCTGCATATTATACTACAGGTTAACAAAAAGATTCTCATTGCAATATATGTCACACAACTAATGCACATAAATTACTTTTCCAGAAGCTTCTCTGCTGTCCCTCAAAACATTCCTCACAAGCTCTTTATTGATCTTTATAATTCAAACTTTATTTAATTACTTTCTTTCTACACTGCACATCTGTAAATAGATATCTGCATGCTTAGGAAATGAACAAAACTATTTAAATACAGCAAGAGTATGTGCTTTATTTCAATAACTTGTCTGTGTAAATTCAGACACGTAATCAGTCTGAATTATTAAATCAATGTATCGTCCCAGTAGATTATCGCTAAAAAGTCAACAGACAAGTGCGAAGTATTGCTAAACCCATTATCCGTCACGATCAGTTAACCCAGGGTTAAGCGGGTTGTGTCCTTTAGTACCTTCTCCTGAGCCAGCTGCTCTTTGAGCGTCTTGCTGTCGATGATGGGCACGGCCTGGATCTTCTCCTGCCGTTGCTTGGCATCTGCGATCCAGCGGATGAGCCAGTCGTAGCTCTCTCTGTAGTAGCCCAGCTGCCGGCCCAGCTGCTCCAGCTCACGCTGCCGGAGGTCGATCTGAGCGAACACTGCGCGCCAGCGGTCCTGCAGGCTGACCAGGAGCTGCCGGTAGTGATCCAGCTCGGTGTCCCGCTCGCTGTGAACCTGAGCCATGCGCTGGCTGACCGCCGAGGCCTTGGACAGCTCGCTCTCCACGTCATCAAACACAGGCCGCTGGGTTTCTGCCTCCGAACGCATGCGCTGAACACAGGAGAACATGTTGACTTCATCCCAAACGTGATGCATACAGTACACTAGCAGGTAGCGGCGGCTAAAATAACACTATTTTCCACAGTAGATATATATTTCTAAAGGTGCTGTTGACCAAAACTGTATGAGGAAGCCTTATTTTAAAAGCGTTAAATGATTTCTAAAGCTGGGAAAGTCATCTAAGTGAATAAGATCCATTTTTATAAAGAATATAAATATAAGCAGCAAGCGAGCAGTGAGCCTTACTTTGAGCTCAGAGCAGTAGTTCTCCACCTCCTGGGCGTTTGTAGGAACCGTGTGAACCTCACGCAGGCGATTCTCGTATTTCTTCACCACATCCTCCGTCCCTTGTGTGTTCCGGATCACAACCTCTATTGTCTTCAGCCTACAGACAAAAAGAACGGCTTTTATCTGATCTTATGATTAAGATTATTGTTACATAGTAAAACAAAACATGAAAGACAAGCAGCAGTAGAGAGGCTGTGCGCTCCGTACTTCTCCAGGTAGACAGAGGACAGGTTGTAGGTTTGGTCCATCTTCTGCAGGGTGATGTCCAGCTCCGAGCGCAGGACCGGAGAGCTGGACTGCTCCGGAGAGGACAGCACCTCCTCAGCCTTCTGAGACACTCGGTCCACGTTCTTCTTAATGCCATCCAGCTCTATCTGCACTTTCTGTTTGAGGCAGAACCAAAAACACAAGGATTCATTTGGTTAAATACGACAAAGAACACGGTCTGAGTCAAAACTCACAACATAATCAAAATAAAATATAAGAAATTGTATTCAGGGTACAGTTAAAAAAAACAAAATGTTGCTTCGAATAAAATAAACACTAACTGATCACATTAAATATAAAAAAAAGTCTCTATTTTCAAGCAAGAAAAAAAAAAAAGATCCATTACAATAATAAGAACATCTCAAGAAAATGTCACAGAAAGAATTATACACAAACCAAAAAAAGCTTAATGATCATAAATTGTGATTTTAGAGTTTAGTGTCGTACTCTCTGATCAGAGGTCTTCTGCAGGCAGTCTCTGAGCGCATCTTTATCCATGGGCTGCCGGATGCGGGCCACCGTACGAGACTCACAGTCTTCGATCTGCAGCCGCAGGTTTTTGATTTGGGTGATGTATGACTTGCATATGGATTCATCCTGTTCGCCTGCGAAGAAGAGAAACGATTTGTGCTTTTTATGCTTTTTTAACAACACTAAAGCAAACGACTGTTTATTTCTCCCTTTATCGGTCTGCTGCAGCCAACATTCATGACACTTCACACACATTCTGTGTTAGTGGCTCACATTTCATCCCAAAATCAAAAGAAAAAACATTATTGATGAGCATGAAGAAAAAGGGGCGTATTTTGAGAACCCTTACAGCTCATACCAGTAAAATATGATTTGTGTTTAAATAAATACAAGCACTACCATGATGCAAAACACTATACAAAGTATATATATATATATATATATATATATATATATACATTGTTATTTGACTGAGATACAACTATTTAAAAAAAAATCTAAATACTGAGAAAATCACTCTTAAATTTGTCCAGATGTTTGTCCAAATGATCTTAGCAATGCATATTACTAATTAAAAACTTAGTTTTGGTATATTTATGGTAAAAGATTTACAAAATATTGTAATGGAACATGAAAATATCCTTAAATTTCTAATGATTTTTGAAATAAAAGAAAAAAAATCAATAATTTTGACCCAGAAAATGTACTGCTATTGCAACAAATATACCTGTGCTAATTAAAACAGAAAATATTAACCAAAAAAAAAAAAAACTTTTTCAAATAAAAAATTCGTTTTACATTTCATTTCAATGAAAGTTTATTTTTCTTCCAAATTATGCTTTTTTTAGCTAACTGTAATAACCCTGGCTGGACACGTTTTGATGGATTTAGCCAGTCGGATATCATCTAACTGATAACCATATATAACTACACAGATTCAGATATCCAGAGTTTGAGTGTTTTCCTCTGTTCTGTGTCACTATGTTGAATGTTTCAGTACATGCACACTCAATAGAGATGCATCATTAGCTAAAGCACAGGAAACAAATGACGTCAAAAGCTGACACCACATGTTTTTCATCCATGATAACAAACTCTGCTCATGGAGACCTACCCCGCGCTCTGACAGCCGCTCCTGAAACGCGAATTCAACAGTTACCCAGTATCCACATAAACCCGTCCACCCTCATGTTTCAGAGTCAGTGTCGTCAGTAATGTGTCGGTACCTTTCTCCAGGGTGCGGAGCAGGCTGTCGTAGTGCTGCACGGTCTCCTTGTAGTCCCTCTCGATCTGCATGCTGTCGTTGGCATCGAAGAGCTTGGAGTCCTGTCTGTCTTTGATGAAGTCCTGGTAGTGCAGCTGGAGGTTCCTCAGCATCAGCTGGTACTCGTCTGCCTTCATCGTCTTGAACTGAAACAAGCGAGGACCAACATGTAAACTCTTGGCTATTTTTACATTCAGAACGGATCTTTCCCTGAAGCACTAGCGCAATGGTAAAACGACAATAACACTTAATAATCTTGATCTAATCTCTTCGGAAATCTGTTGCAGAACTATTCTCAGATGTTAAAACAGCAGAATCATGTCTACATTTTAATTCATTTAGAAGAGCTCTTGTTATTCAATAAAGCAATTTTCCTTGTTTACCGCCTGTTGCCTAAATATAACTCTCTCCGTCTGCAACCTAACAACCAAATTAGAGGTAAAATCCCATGTTGTTTACTGTGTTTTTCTTTCAGAGTGAAATAACCAGACAGCACATGCGCTTCAGCATTAATCATCAGTTAATGACTGTATCACAGAGGTATGTGTTTATGTCAGACATGAAGCGTAGACGGACCATGGTGATGTTCCAGGAGCGGACGAGCTGGATGTCTTTCATCAGGTATTGCCAGGAGAGCAGACTCCTGAGGTCAGCGTGAAGCGTCTGCCACAGAGACAGAGTCTGCTGGTGACCGGCCTCCAGACTGACAGAAACAACAACAAAACACCACCGTCAAAACCTTACAACGTGTCTCAGGTCATACTGTGGACTAAGAGAAGTTAAATATGAAAAAACAAACAAATCTTACTATTATTTATTTAATTTACTTTTCTTTTCTTTTTTTTTATTTAAATTAACTTTGAAATTATTAAAATAGCTTCTACTGATACAGAAAAAACACTAAAATGTCCAATCTTTTCAGAAATATTTACAACAGAAATCAATTTGTGACACATTGACAGATTAAATACTTAAATACAGCCCAAATACTAATTACTTGATTTTTTTTTGCCAATATCCTAGGATTTATTCTTGATTTAAAACTTATTTAAAACACAACAACATTTAATAAGCTTATCCACAAGCCAGAATACGCATGTTTTGTGAATTTTTACATAAAAATTGTGTTACACTGAATGACAATGTAACATTATTTAGACCAAATTTTGACATTTTATTCTCCAAAAACGTATTTGAAACTTTAAAGGTGCCATTGAATGTAAAACTGAATGTAGCTTGGCATGGTTGAATAATAAGAGTTGAGTACATGGACATAACATACTGTGAGTTGTTTCCTACTTCTTATAGAAATCAAGTGTTTGCAAAAGACGACTGAAAAAAGGTCCAATTCCAACACAACACAGA
>JAUCMS010005598.1:0-16383 GCA_032357445.1 Enteromius radiatus
GAGATTATCTAAATGTGGAAGAATGAAGTTGACATTCGGGCTGCGAAGCATAATTAGCTTCTGTGTTGCTTCCATGTATGCCCTATACCTTTCTGACAGCCTCTTCATTTCCTTTCAATCTCTCCCTTATAGTTTTGTGGTAATAGTTTAATCATTACTGGGTGGTCAGAGAAGGCTGTTACACACTTCAAATCTACTGAACCCACTCGCCACTTACAGTAGGATTACATCACAGATTTCATACCAAACCCCAAAAGACAGTTCACACAACAATTAGTACTGTAGGAGATGCAGTGTCTCTCACTTTTGTCTTTCACAAAGGCGTAAACGAAGAACTTAACTTTAATGCATCAACTTACAATTGACATTAAACAAGGAAGACACAAAACGAAACCAAAACTGACAGCAAACGTAACATTACGAATTCGGCTACTGGACTACGACAATCACTAGGAAGAATAAAACTAAACAAATCATTATTTAGTCCCATCCAAAAGCAGATATTAGTCCCTGAATCACTCCAGCTTACCAGATGTAAAACACTCAGGAATTTCTCCACATACTGCTCCAATGGTCTATCCCCTTGTTGGAGCTCGAGGAGAAGTCCGTCTGCTCGGTCCATATTCTGTTTATGGTCCGTGATTTCTATTACGTGCTGTGGTTGTAGAACAAAGGGCGTAAACGAAGAACTTAACTTTAATGCATGAACTCACAATTGACTTTAAACAGCAAAAATCACGGACAAGGGATAAAATAAAGAGACAGGATATAAATACACAAGGGACTGAATGAACTGAATGGGAGACAGCTTGGGGACAACAAGGGAAACTAATTAACTAATAATCACTAAAACACAGGAACTACCAAATAAGGCCAACAAGAAAGACAAAACGAAACCAAAACTGACAGCACCAGGCACCAGCAATGTTTTTTTCACCCAGGTTTCTTGGACAGGTATGATCAGGTTTCATATTCATCAAAGTAAAGTGGCTTTTAATGTACCTAACACTGACATTTACTGAGAGCAGGACATAAACCATAAGCAAACAGACTTTATTTAAAAGAGATGTTTGTCAAAAATGTGTGTCACATCTGATAATACGCAATGCTCAACTCATCCCCTTCTTTGTTCATCCATATAGCTAGCACTGTGTATATGTTTTCCTTATATTTATATAGCTTGTTTATATTGTCTGTATTGTTTTATATTGTTATTTTATTTATATCTTATCTTATGTTTGTGTGCATTTTCCATTGGTCGTGACAGTTTTTTCATCATTTGAAGATCATTGTGATCAAAGAGCAGTGTAACTGGGCATTCAGACACACTGTAGTTGAGCACAGTTTGCATTGCCAAAACAATACAGTATATGCCAGCTTCCAGATTAGTTTGCTGCATCTGCACAACATATAACCAACAAACAAGATGGGGTTTTGTGCTGCATAAATTGCTTTGAGCACAGATTTTTTGGGTTTATTCATGTGCTTTTACCCATTTTCCATAGTTCCTTCAGTAAACCAAGAACTAAAACAAAACAGGCAGCTCCTTAAGGTGCATCTAAATTACCATAGTAGTATATATATATATATATATATTTCTTTTTTTAAAGTGAATTCTCCCTCTATCTCTACTAACATACTTGTTCTGAATATTTGCTTCTTTCATTCTGTCATGTATCCCACCACTTGTTTTCTCACAGTTTTACTATTTCAATACAACCAAATACAGCAGATTTTAATCCTTTTTATATAATCCTTCTATGTGCAGCTGAGTACACCTTTCAGGGCTCTTACCAGCTGTACTCATTGTATACTCTCAAATAGAATATTCATTTGAATCAGAATGGACCCAAATATTGTTTATGCATGAGCAATTATTATTTTATTTTCAACAAGCTCACAGACACGGGCAAAGACAAAAAAACACATAATTTGTGCATAATTTAACCGGATATGTGTTGCCCTCGTAGTTAAATGCTGCATTTTCTCCACACAATCTTAGTTTCCTTTTTTAGTGTAAATAACATCTAAACACTTCTCAGTGCTGTGTGGCTTATTATTGCGGTGCTGTGGCACACTGTTTTGGCATGCAACCTGATGTTGTCTGTGATGGACAGACAAGGTTTAAAGCAGTCTCTTTGCTGCAGCTATGTGCAAATTGCCCTCCTTTACATCAGCTCTGCAGGAGTGCCTGTCTTTAAAACATTGATTTTATCTGCAGGAGTCCAGCTAGAAACTCTGTTGTTAACGGCAGCTGATGTGAACGTTTGGCACTCGCACTCTTTAAGGCTTTTCTTGTGGTAGATGAAACTTCAGAGGGTAGAATATCCTGTTCAGATGTGTACAGATCATATTGCTTGTATTTTAGCAGTTTAGTAGCAAATATAAAAGAAAAAGACTGTGATTGATGGAGAAAGACTTTGCAGAATCCTTTGTGGCAGCCGATTTCTTTCCAATCTCGCAATGTCTAAAAACAGGGGAATATAAAAACCAGGAAGTTCTTAAACAGCTTTCAAGGAATAGTTGGAAATATTTTGACTTCACTTTGGTAGACTTCTAAGTCTTTTCACCTGTAAATCATAACTTGGCATTAACATTTGTTAAAAAGCCAACATACAGTATCTGCTTGTGGGAGATATTTCGGTCATGAGCTTCTATGCTATTTATATTCTACCATACATGGAATTGATTTGACTTATTGGCAGATGGTATAAACATGCCATCTGGCTTTTATTTATAAGTACATGTGCTGTTAGGTCTTTTAGAGAAAGTTTCTCTTGGACTCTTCTTTCACAGTGTCAATTATTTTTAATTTAGTAGTTAATGTTTCTTCAGACTTCTTTAATATGAGAGGAGGAACATATTTCTGGTTTTGTTTTGAAGAAAGTGTACTTGAACTTCACTAATGGGGCTGTGGTAGTGCATAAAACAATAAATGTTAGGAAACTCTCTATACCAGGACTAAAATATGGCCCTAGTGAAATGCATTCTCTATGAATGCTAATGAGTGAATTCTTGAAGTGATGACATAGTTGCACAGGAATTCATCATATAACCAAAGGCAATAAAAGCCTGCTTTAAAAAAAATAATGCTCATCCCTAAATCCATTTTTTGTTTAAAAATGTGTCTGCAAGAGATCATAAAGATGCATAAAGATCATAGAGACCACTGCGCCTGTGTATTAATGCATGCATATGCATTAAAGGATGTTCACATCTGACAAACTGGAAACTGACAAACAGAATTCCCGCCACCTTATTACTCCCTCATGCATTTAACTGTATAATCAAATACTCTCTGCTGGAGCTTGTTATTCCTGAAACATGCAAAGCTAGCCCCGTAGTTCATGTCCATCACAAAACTTCAGCTATGCTTATCACACTGCATCAGTGTCTCAGTGAAGAAATAAGAGTTGCTTTCTCATTACACCGATGGGAAATTGTCTCATCATGACCAGCAGATCTAATCTTACATGATCATTCTCCCAAATGGACCAATGAAGCACCAAATTGCACCAATCTCACTCTTTTGTCAGTTTAATTATTATTTCTGTTCAGCTTTCCAACAGTTTTAAACAACATGCTTCACGCTGACATTTCTCTGAAATGTGAATTCTTGACATTTCGCATTAGATGCTGTGTTTTTTTCATTTGAAGCTTGAACAAATGTTGTTCACAGAAATGATAATCCTTCAGTTCAGATCACTAATCATGAAAAGGGGGAAAATTAATTTGTTGTTCACCTGTGAGCTGAATTTATTGAGTCTCAACTGGTTCTGAAATAAGCTTATTTGTTTTCTATGCCACATATGTATGGCTAATCGCATTTTAATAATTTATTTGCTTTAGCATTGTTTATCTCTGGTATGTGCGATCCAAGCACAACTGTTTTGTGCACCTGTTGAGAACCATTGATATAATAACAGAACAAAAGTATGTTAAAAAAACGGCTAGCATTTAGCACGTAACTCCCCTATTGTCATATAGTACACAATCTGCATACTTGCATAGTGTCGCTGGCCTTTGGTAAAGTAGCATACTGTCTTTAGAGTTCATAAAACAACATACAGGCATGTAATGCATGCCTTCCTTTCTTATGACGGCAAAGAAAAGATCTGAGGTTGCTGTGACTCAGAAGTGAGCGAGGTCACCTAGAGTGGTCTGCAGAGGGTGAGATGTTTGAGGTGCTGCAGGAGAAATCACACACTGTGAGGCCATATGGTGTAGACAGGGAAGAGCGCAGAAGTAATGGCAACATTAAATCATTTCAGATTACTGCGGTAAATCAAAACAATCTGTTTTTAATAAGCTTAATTAGCTGAAATGTTCCTAGGAGTTGGCTGCACACTGGGATTCTAAAATAGGAAGTGCTTTAACTTGCTGTATTAATGTCAGGAAGCATCTTCATGTGGCAGTATGAAACATTACGGAGGTTGGAAGATAAATCTGAACATACAGTAAGAGCTGAGAAATTAAGCCCAAATTATTTAAATATCAAGAAGAAGCGACTAAACCATATAGTATGTGAGAAAGAGACAGATAAATGTGTAGGAGAGGAGGAGAAGAAAAAGTGGAAGGGCAAGCGAGAACGAGAAGGAAAAACACCAGGAGGCTTGACTGAGCTGGCTGATTAGAGATGCGGTTTGATGTCAGGACCAGTGCACATTTTGTACCTAATAGTGAGACACTGATTTCGCTGAAGTAGTTGAGTGTTCATGCAACTTTCTATTATCTAAATCACAGACAAAAAGAAAGAGAAGAAGTGAGGGGGAGGGAGATGTGGCATGTCAAAGCGTGTGATCCTTAGCCATTGAATAATTCACTCTCCATGCATTTAAATGGTGAGGCGGCTCTCAGTTTCTTAGAGCTGAATTGCAAACTCAAATCACCTCATGTCTTCATCACTGGAGCAGAGAGCTCTTCTATTCACAGCTTATGTAAAGAAGCCATTGGTGGGGGAAAATGAATGCAAGGTAAAATATTACTTAGGTTGATGATAAATCCAAGGTGCATGTTTTATTGTGAAGTTATCTGTGGTGATTATTCAGAGCTCAAAGCTAGGTCTTTGCAATTTGATCAATAATTCATATTTAATGTTTATATTAACTACTTCAGACTTGTGTAGTCTCAGAAGTGCAATTGTCTCCTCATACCTACTTATAGTATAATTTTGAGTGATTGTCCAAAGCAAAAACAAAGGTTCCAAAAGAGTTTTCACAATAATGCCATGAAAGACAAGAGCAATTTTGGGTTCCTCAAAGAACCTTTCAGTAAACAGTTCATAAAATAACCATTTATTAGTCTAAAGAATATTTAAAAAATCTAAAGGACCTTTTTTCGACTATATTGAACCTTTGTGAAATGGGAAGTTTCTATGGATGTTAAAGGTTTTCTATGGAACAATAGATAATTGTTGAAATTCTAGACCCTGATTGGTCAATAGCACCATGCATGGCTATATATATAGGCTATACCAGTGTGTGTCTTGTTGCTAGCTAATTGTTTTGTACTTTACAATTGACATTTTTTTATAATAATAAACAGGTGTAATTATAAAATGATCAAGTTTTCATAATCAAATAAAAATCAAGATGCTTACATGGCCGCCAAACAGGAAGAGAGGAAGCAGAGGGAGCTGAGACAATCAGTGCAGAGGTGAGAGCACCCTCTGCTGGCTTGGCATTACAACATCATCCTTTACATATTTATTAATTATAGTTTATTATGAGTCTGTTTAAAATACACACACTGCTTGGGGTTTAGAATCAGTGAAAAATGAGTTTGTAACATTTCTCTGGTTTATATGACTCTGCGGTGTATCCCAGAGAAAAAAATTGAAGGAGAGATGAGGAAAGATTGAGAATGAACTCTATTTCTCGGAGTTATCTCCAGTGAAATAGAGTCCAGTCAAACAAGACACTGAGCTCAAACCTTCTAGCTCCAGGATGGGCAGATAAGTCTTTTTTTATTGACAGAAAAATGCTTCAAACAGGATTATTCCTTAACCTGTCCTAGACTTTTTTTTATTATTTCTTAAAGGTTTTATGTACAAACTGACGTTGCAGTCATTTTCTTAATCATCTAAACATCATTTTACAAGCAAATGTGTATAATAAAATTATTTTGGATGATATATTGAATATGAAGTTTATATTTCTTACCATATTTCCCATGAATAGAAAATGTGGTGAAGCTTATGCTTAGAACATAATGTGAGAGAATGTGTCATGCTATTTTTGTCCAATTAATTTTTATTTCCTGGGTTAATTAGTCATGGTGGGGAACTGTGAGCTAGCGGTACGTCTTTGTGTTGATGCAGCCTTCTTACAAATGCTGTTACAAAAATATCTCAGAGCTGCAGATAATTTTTTTAATCATCCACAAAGATAATTCAGTAATATCACTCATCTGATTTGCATCTATGGGCACAATCACTGTAATTTCTTCTAATCTATTCTCTTAGCCAGCAGCATTTGTAAGGGTATTATTAATTATTGTAAAAGGTTTGTTCCAACTTGATACAGATTTGTTGTAATAACATTGTCTGTACTTGTTGGTAGCAAAGTGAATTATACACAACTGTTCACATTTTCATACAGTATTTTGGTTGTTTATTAATAGGCAGTGTGATAAGGATTGGGATTTGTTTGAAGCATATGACTTTATGCAGCTTTCAGTAGTCCTGAGAGTGATTTGTAACAGCTTTCAGATTTTTTTAGATCCACAGGGAGCATGAAGCAGGTTAAAGAGATGACCCCTGTCTCAACTCTTCATTTTCTTAATTCTCGCCCATTCTCTCAGAACCGCCTCTCACCTTAAGCTTTCTAATAAACATACTAAAGGCCAAATGTACACAAGAGATTGTAGAGATGAGTGAGTTTAAAATAAGCCCTCACTGCCAGCAACTCCTTTCTCTCTAATGAGCAACACTGTCCTCTATTGTTTATTCTTCTTCATATTTTACACCGTCTGTGGGAGTGAATATAGATGCTGCACTGGAGCTGAGGGATTTGAGGGGAAAATCCTCATTTTGCTTGGCTGGACTTTACCCCCTGGGTATTTGGCTCAGACCATGAAGCTAAGCAAAGCGCACAATTCCTGCAGTACTCCATCAGCGGCTCCTCTCTGTAGATTTAGCATATAGACCTGTGCTGCAGTCTGTGCAGCTGCTCGAGCGAGAATGGAGACCTCTAGTAAATCTCACACACATTCAGCCTTTCGTGTTTGACATGACTTCACAGTTGCCATACATGCAATATGACTCTTCCTGTGTTCCCGTTTTTCCCTTCAGTGATATAAAAAATTCAATTGTAGTCCTGTGTTTGCATCTGGTACGCATCTCTCACTCTCTAGTGCGAATCATGTCTCTCATCGCATTAACTGCTCATACTGTGATGAGAACCCATAACATTCAAATAGAAAAATGATCCTAATGTGTTTGGAATTAAAGACTGTGGGTGTCCTGTTGACAGAAGTTCACTTTTGTGTGTGCGTGTGTGTGTGTGGTTATTAACAGCATCCCATCATCAACAACCAAGCTCAACAAAGAGTTTTTTTTTTTTTTCATTAAGTTTCATTTAGATTCTTAAATACGTGATTTCCTTGTGCAAGCCTCATTTGCATAGCTCATTGACAACAAGCTGTTGTTAAATTGCAATTTTCACTTTTTTGGTTAAAAGATACTTTGTTTCTTTATGCACAGCTGGATGTAATTCCTCCTTTTCACACAATATTTCTGAAGTTAAAGTGTACACACGGTGCAGTTTCATCCACCGACAAGGTGCCATCTCGACCAGGAGTTCAATTTTAGATAAAAAATTATCCCCCAATTTCCCTGGTTCGTATTAACCATTTCTGCTTACTGATGAAACTAGTGGCCTTATTATGTTGTGCTTACTTTCCAACACAGTCTCACGACCAATTTGTACATATTTGTACGAGGTGCCAAATTCTTACTAACTCATTCGCACGCTTTTGTATGATTTGTCTAAAACCCCTGGATGGGTAGGTTTAGGGGCTTGGTTAGTTTTAGGTAATTCGTACAAATTCATACAAATTGGCAACTCGTTAAATACCTACGATTTAGAAGAAATTAATTCGTACGAGTGAGGTCATATTACCCACCTCGTAAAATATGTACGAATTGCCATGAGATCAGGTTGTACTTTGATATTTGCTCCACCTGCTCTTTGTGACAGGGTACAGTTTGTTTGCTTTTTAAAATAAGAAATAGAAGAAATAGGCATTGGACCCACTGCAGATTTGTTTTTCTTTAGTATTTCTGGTCAAGCATGCAGTGTAATTTAATTTTAAAAACCTGAAATGTGAGCATGTAACTATTACTGTTTAATTTTTTCTGTGAAAAGTAGTTTGAAGTGTCCTATTATGGGTTGCGAAAGGTTTATATTTTGGTTTTGGGAGTCCCAAACAACAGGTTAACATAAATGCAAGGTCTAAAACACTTACATTTTCTTATCATTTATGTTCTACCTTATTTGTTCAACGATTCATTTGATTCCTCTGATGACTGATTGATTTCATATAAAGCAGTGCTTGTGAGCTTTTAACGCTCCAAAAGCGGCACCTAGTGGCAAATAATTAATTTACATTTTCATTCAAACCAGTGCGAAAGGTCAGTGCACTCAACATATGGGCCGGCAATACGCTAACGCTTCATGTTAACGTCAACATAAAATGACTTGGAACTCGTTTTAAAAAATGACTTGTTTCAATGATTCAGAGTCAAATCTTTCTTTTGAGACTACAGTATACACGGAGACTATAACTATACACGGTACACTTTCAGATGTTTTCATTCACTTAAAGCTTTCTTACACACTGCATGAATTTATAAAAGGGGCACTTTTTTAATTCAAGAGTTTGCGCTTCCCTCATATAAGTAAAGCAGGTTTGGCGTGCTGTCCTGGCAGCGAGCCGGGGAAACGGCAGGTTCCGAACCCTAGCGCTTGTAAACCTAGCGAGGGTTAGGGTTCGGAGACCGGCTCGATCCTCGGCTGCCCCCCTAGAGGAAAGAGCAAATCTTAAAAGGGAGGAGATTGATTAGCTAATGTGAATCAGCTGTGGCAAATTCCTCCAGTCTTCCTCTCGAAACTGCGTTATTATCAAAACGCTCGCTAATTTTTTCAACAAAGATACATTCAGTTGATCGATTGTGAAATCCATGTATTTCTGTTTCCCTAATAGACAAATGTCTTGTATAACTCCTTAAATGTATTATATATGGTTTAATAAAAATGGTGATTGCATGTGTCAAATGTACTGTAGACATGTAAGTATTTTTCATATTATTTGTTTACACTAATTAAAAGAAGAAGAGAAACAAACATCTATTATACGTATGCTTTTAATAATGCTTTTAATAGCACCATTAACAAGTATGTGTTCTGTAGACAACTCTTTATCAGTTCTTGAATTTTTCAAGACTTAATTTGCCTGTCAAATGCCACTGTCACCCCTGTAAATAACCTAGCTCTGTGTTCAAAACAGGATTAAACAGAAGTGACAACCGCATTCACCTGAATGTGGCCTCTGTGACTTTTTTAACCACGCAACAACAAATCTCATTCCCTTAGTCAAAGCATCTTGGCCAGTCTCAGTGCTGCACTGATTTATTTGGCAAGAAACATTGTGGTCCCACGGCCTGGCAGTGGAGTACTGCTGTTCTCCATAATCGCAGTGAAACAGAACGCCCCAGCAGCCTTCAGGGCAGCCCGTTAGTCTGTATAGATCAGTGTGCCAGATGGGAGTCCATGTTCTGGGATCTAATGCATCATCCCACTGTTAAGAGCCCTAGCAGCAGAAAAGACTCCTGCAGTGTCATAGATTGCAACAATTAGTTTGAAACAGGATGGAAGTGGGTCATCCTTCAGTATCCTATATAATATTCACAATAAAGTCCACTGATGTTAAAGCTTGATCATGATCGAGAAAAACAGATACATTAAATTCTGTTCCTTATAGATGCCAGTTTAAAACAGCAACACATCACATTTGCAATTTTGTATCTCTTTCTGAGGCGTAAACAAGCTTTATTAGATCTGCAAGCATGTCACAGTATTGATAAAGCGCAGCTGCTGAATTCCTGTTGTGTGTTAATGATTTCCTGCAGAACACTTTCCTTTTTAATTCAGATTAGGGATTTATTGGAATGCCATTAATGATTCAGATAATTAGCTTGTTTTGGTTTGATTTAATAAGAAGTTATAGCCTAACAGTGAGCTGTGGAGTTCTTTTGGATTTTTTGTTATTCCAATATAGTGTGGATAATTAGCACGGAAAAGTCTATAGTTTATTTAAACAGATTGAACAGATTGATTTTGTATTGGTTTGTTTTCCAGGCATTCCGTTGGCCAATTGGGAGTCAAGTGGACGGCGACGAGATGCTGGAGATTCAAGTGTTTAATTACAGCAAAGTCTTCACTAACAGGTAGGAGAATTCAATAATTTGGTCAGCTAAAAATGATTTACTGACACACATCTGTATAGATTTAAGGGTGTATCTTTAGAAAATACAATCTAATTGACATGTACAAGAATTATTGCAGTCTTAAATCTGAAGATGTTGAGTGAAGCAAGGCTATAAACAAAGCTCAAAATACATTTTCATTTAATTCAAGTAATTAACAACCATGGCTTCATCCTGTGGTCTTCAAACAAACTCCAGCAACACAGCACAGGTTATTTAAATATTCTCTTAGACAAACTAAGACTTGTTTGTTTTGCACCAAGTCTTTGTTATTTCCATCTGACCATATAGGACCTCATAACTTATAATTGTCAAACTCTTTGTAATCCTGGTTTAATAAGCACACTGTTTTGACAGTGCATTTGCAGTGTTGACAATTTGAGGTATTTGATATTATATTATACGACAACTACAAAGGTGAGGCCACATTTGACATGCCACGGTTCCTACTGCAGGCTTTGCACTATAAAACTTGTATTGTATTTGATTAAAAAAACAAAACAAAACATGTTTATCTCTTTATTATGGAAGCCTTTTTCTGCCACTGACTAAACAATAAAAAGGGTTGCATACTAAAAAAACTCGCAATTCTGCCATTTCCTCACAAATGTGAGTTTATATCTCACAATTGTAACTTTTTTTCTCTCCTTTCTCTCCTTTATTTTCTGTCACTGAATAAAAAAAAGTTAATTCTGACTTAACTCACAATTGTGTGTTCAAAAGTCAAAAATGTGAGATACAAACTCGAGAAAAAGCGTTGCAATTGAAAGAAATAAGCTTGCAGTTTGTTTGTTATTTACAGATGTAATTTCTATCCATCATATGCATTACGTACTGTAGCTGACCGTATCGACAAACATCTTTGCAAGCTCAGTAGATCGGGACAAAACAAGTTTATTTTCTGTCACTGAATAAAAAAAGTTAATTCTGACTTAATAACTCACAATTGTGTGTTCAAAAGTCAAAAATGTGAGATACAAACTCACAGTTCTAAAAAAAATGTTGCAATTGAATGAAATAAGCTTGCAGTTCTGAGAAAAAATGATCAATTGCGAGATAAAAATGTGCAAATCTGAGAAAAAAGGTCACAACTGCAAGGTATAAATTCGTAATTCTGGAAAAAAACAGTCAGAATTGTCGGTTTATATTAGAACTGCACAATACAGTACAGAATTTTTAGATTTTTAAAAGAATTTGATAAGCAATGATTGTAATGTTTCCTTCCAGGGTTATATATAAATTAATAAGATATTTTGATATTAATGCTTTATTAGTTTATTTCTCTCTCTTTCATTATAATTTACACTTTATAACATTTATGAGATATTACGATTGAGAGGTCAGTCACAGGATAAAGATGCGTAGGTTCAGCTATAGTATTTTCTAGAAGCTTGATGGAATGCAGGCACTTTTTTTCTGTACTTGTACCTGCCAGTATTCACTCTAAGTTTTTCCCTCACTATTTTTCTTAAGAAGTGTTGTGGTGTGTTTCCATCCACTGTCTTCCTCGAGAGGTGGACAGGTGGTGGATCGGCTGACAGTCATTACTAGCTGTTCTCCACTGAATGACATGTAAATTCTGTGTCCTGAAGAGTGTGACACTCCTGCTGATGCAGGCGTATGTGTGTATGGTTAACATAATGCCGTTTCACTAGAATACATCAGATTCTAGATTGAGCTGATATGGTAGGTTGCAGTGGTGTTGACAGATTCTCTCAAGTGAGTCTGATGTCTGTTCCAATCCAAGTCAGTTCCATTTTAACCAGTCTGGCTGCATCTGTGTTACTGAGTAAATCAACAGCTGTCAGTAGAAAAATGTACCCCGACTAAGACTAATCTGATTATGGTGTGCAATCAATGGTCAGCGTTTTGTTTTGTGTTATTATAGGCAATGAGTTCACAGACATCTATTGTGGTCTGAATGACACCTGTGAATAGATCACAGTGTATAAGAACAGCTTCTGTTGAATAATTCACATGCCACCGTGACATATGTTAACCATGCAGCTCATTAGCTATTTGTTTGTTATTTACAGATGTAATTTCTATCCATCATATGCATTACGTACTGTAGCTGACCGTATCGACAAACATCTTTGCAAGCTCAGTAGATCGGGACAAAACACCAGGTGTGAGACCGTTGTGTAGGTCAGAAACTTTATCTTCTCTATGCAAGACTTTAAAGTTATACATTAGAAATGAAGAACTCCTATCCTTGAGAAGATTCATTCTACGTTGCTGTTGTTATTTCATGACCAACTGACCACCAGGTGGTGTCATTGGAGATGTCTGCAAAGACATTAATAGGATGCTGTCCAGCAATTAAAGTCAATATGAGGAGAAACATCTCTTAAAAGAGACAGAAAAGATGTTACAAAAGATTTCTGTCATTGTGCTTTATTTATGAAAGAATTCTGAAAAAAGCATCATATTTGCAATACTTGAGTACCACATTCGCACATAAGAATGATTTCTGAGGGATTGTGTGACAATGAAAACTGAAGTAATGGCTGCTGTAAAAATGCACATTAAAGTATAATTTGCTTGATTTTTGATCAAGTGAAGGCAAAGAGAGACATTCAAAGACTTTTTAACAAAAGTATGTGTAGCTTAGAAATAGTCACTGTGTTTTAAAAAGTAGTAGGAGTTAGTTTAGAAGTTTGAGAGCAGTGTAATGTAACGTTTTATGACAGTGGACGTATATCAGAAGTGGGGCTGCATTTTCATGCACTCCTGCTCTATAATAGGATCTGCTGCTGATGACAACTACAGTAAAATATGCAGAAAAACGTCAAATTCTGGCTCCAACACGGCCACTCATTATTTTATCCACTAATGAAGTGAAAATTGTTCAGCAGTTCCTTGGTATTACATACATTGATCCCTGCTTTGAATTCTTTTTTTCTACAACGCTTGAAACTTGATATAGCGAGCATTTCTTGTGTCTATTTACCTCTTTAAGATGAATCACTTAATGTATTCCCCAATTATAAGTCGCTTTGGATGAAAGTGCCTGCTAAATGAATAAAATGTAGACGTCAATGTCAGTGGTGGTTATGGCCTTTACAATTACAATAAAGGTAATATTAGTAAAAAGAATTCAAAACTGGTTACGATTACCATTTAGAGCACAGATCAGATTAAAAATAATCAGAAATCAACTTGACTGTGTCATATAAGAATAAATTTGTTTCAATATGTATTAGAGGAAATAAATGTTATAGTTGAGTAATGCTTGAAAAAAGAACATGTTGTTTTTACATTACCAAAGTAATGGGTATATGCATTTGTCCTATTGATACACGGTCTTTGCATGACTGAAGATTGATAGATATTTTAGCTTTTAGTTGTTCATTTCTAAACCCTCACACAGTTAGTCAAAGGCTTGTAAATTCTTCAGTCCTGACCTCTTCAACAAAAGTCTAGCGACTTGACAAGGCAGGACGCAGTAAATTATGGAGCAGATGAAAGTCAATTGTCTGTTGTTTGTTCAGAGGATCAATAATGTATGTGGGATCTTTAGAAAAGTTGATCAGGAGCCAGAACCTGATCCAGGATCAGTGAATTATTCACCCGTGGATGCATGCGGTTCACCGACAGTCACAAAGCCATTATTTCACCGCTGAACTGGCACATATCAATCACAATGCTCTTTTTTCCTTTATCGAGTCCCTGTGGATGAACAATGAAGCTGAGTGTGTTCTTTCACATCTGAATACAGCTGTAGCTCAGAGGCAGGTGCTAAAACTGTTAGCAGTTTAAATGGTTTGATGTGTTTTCTCATCAAATTCACAGACTACATGGATAGACCCGCCTGTCTTTCTCTTGCTGACAGTGATGCAGTCATAGACAAGAGAGAGTGTGTGGAAGCTAACTACATGTGGCATTTAATTGGTCAGTCCAGAGGTTCTGATTGCTTTTCTTCACTGCCTGTCACTTTTCATACAGAGAGTTGAGTTAACAATCAGAACAAAGACACATCACTATCGCCCATGTGTTTATTCTACAACAAACGTCTTAATTGTTTGCTTCAAAATTCATAACAGACATTGTTGTAACATAAAAAGCATGTGTTTGTGTGGCTGGGACTGGGAGTGATTGCAGCTCTCTTGTTGTAATATATAAATTAAACGTATTTTTATTGGAAAATGTCTACATGATTTATAGAGGGGACATTGTTCAGTATTGATTAAACAATTAAAAATATATCAGTTTTTTTTTTATTTTTATTGTTTGTTTGTTTTTGTGTACAGGCAAATTACTATTATTTTTCCAATGATTTTGTATGAGTTATGCTGTTAAAGGCTGTTTCCTAACTAAAAATAAACGAATAATGCTTTTGGGGGGAAAAACGAAATCTTGTAGAGACATAAAAGTCCACTCATATCAGTAGTCTTAAAAAAGCTGTTTTGCCTGAAAGCTATTTTTGTTTTGAAATAATAAATTAATAATTTAAAAAATATAGATATAATACTTCTTAAAAATAAACTTATCGTTTTAAAATTGTTACAAAAGGTTTTCTTAAAATAAAAGCTGATATACTCTATATATTTCTATTTATCAAAAAAGTCTGGAGAAATGTATTACCTTTGCTTCTGCCATCACAGCAATAAGTTAAGTTTTAAAATATAGTTATTTTAAAAAGAAAAATGTTTCATAATATTACTGTATTTTCTGTATATTCTTGAAAAATATTAGACTTTAAGCAATAGTATAATTAATCATGAAATGTAATACACACACACACATATATATATATATATATATATATATATGAAACATAAAGATATTGTCATTGGAGTTCGTGATATTTGTCTCAGCTTTACATACTTCAGCTATTTTAGTTCCTGTATAGAGTCTGTTGTGTGTGTTTTCGTTGTCTTTGTAGTTGTCACAGTGTATTTTCCTCACTGTGACCGAACCACTGTTATAAGTTCAGTGCACATTTTGCTAAACCAAAGTGAGTGAAGGGAAGTATTACATTGTTACATTTATTTAACACAGCTATCTGACTCTTTGTGTGTGTGTGTTTGCAGGTTAATTGGCACTTTCCGCATGGTTCTGCAGAAGGTGGTGGAGGAGGGTCACTTGGAGGTGTCTGACACTCTTATTGACGACAATAACACAGCCATACGGGTGAGACTTGAAGATCACAGGCAGTGTGTGTGTGTGTGCGCATGGTTATGTTCTGGTCTGACATATCAGAAATGCTCTTTTTTTTCATATAACACACCCACTCACAAAAACATCCATTCACATATTTCACCACAGGGGTCTGGTTTTGCAAAACGTGCACAAAAAATTGTTGTCATGGTTACATGTCTACTCGGAGGCTATAAGGGACAATTCAGTTTTATTTCTCTCTCTCTCTGTGTTATCCACCATCAAGTGCAGGATGATTGCTGTATGGATCCTCCTCATCTCCCTGTGTCAGGATAGTTAATAGCATCTCTATCAAAAAATATATTGGTTTAGGTGGAGGTGTTATATTAAATGCTTTTTCTACATGAATCCTCCTTTGTTGATCTGCTGCATTTTCAGCTATGATAGTGAACACTGACTGATCATGTTTTGATTTGCTTAGGGTGATACATTCATTCATTTTCCAGTACTTTGAATCGAAGCTAAATTAAAATATTGTAGATGGGAAAATGGAGGAGACATTTCTCCTCCATTTCTATTCCTTACTCTATGGAGAAAAATACTATTGTAACATTTTTGTGGTTGTTGCAGATTGTTGAGGCTTTTTGATTGTTTTTTTCTGTTGAGATGACACCTCAGGAAAGCTTTAAATTCATCTTGGTTAATTAAAGAAGGGTTATATCTAAATAAAGTTGCAGCAGGGCTCAGGTTGGGGGGGGGGGGGGGGGGGGGGGGGGGGGGGGGGGGGGGGGGGG
>JAUCMS010005616.1:10650-23835 GCA_032357445.1 Enteromius radiatus
TGCGCTGTCAAATTGGCTGAGAAACATTTTTGGTAAAATAATAATTTTAAAATTTGCATTTGTAGTTACACATTTGTTAAGATGAAATTATAATTTGGTCATATAAATGTAAAATATTTATTCGAAATGTAATAACACTATAGTTTAAAGTACTTTACATGTAAAAAAAAATAAGAATAGTTCTTGAAAGCTCGATAAACATGACTCAAACGTACTTGAAAACATTTGACATCTATACAATGTGCGATTACATAGTCATGAAAGTATGCGTACTTAAAGAAGGGTCTATTTAATACAATAATATTATCTGCAAGTACATTTTTGGTAACACTTTATTTTAAGTCATTATACAGAGTAATTGCTTAGTAAGTACTTAGTAGCAGCCATTGTAAACAAAAGTACTTACCATGTAACTAAGTTATGGAACAGTTTACAGTTTGTAATTATGCAGATGTAACAGGCTGTTACACATTTGTAACAGAGTCTGCTACACAGCTACATATGTGTCGCAGACTTTATACAACGCAATTATAGATTTAAGTACACATACATAAGCTACTTAAAATAAAGTATCTTGTACTTGAGTGAGATTGAACTTGTACTTGTATCTGTGTAACAGACTCGGTGTGTAACATATGTGTAACAGTAGCTGTCTGTTACATCTACATAATTACAAACTGTAATTACAGGCTGTCCCATAATTTAGTTACATGATAAGTACATTTGATTTCATTTAAGTTCAATGGCTACATCTAAGTGCCTAATTAGCTAATGAATCTGTATTATGACACATTAAAACAAAGTGTTACCCAGTTTTGTTTAAGGTGTAAACTATTGTACAATTAAGCACACTTCTTACTTTCAAGGGCTCCCTCACTTAGTTCACCACCTTGGTTGGATTATTTCATTGCCCTTGTTGCAATGCATTGTGGGAATGTGCCAATACTTCGAATACCCAGACTTCCTATTGCCCTTTAGCTGTTCGAGGAAGAGGGACTTTGCTTGAGTTAAGATGGGCCGCCCTTTTAGTGGGTCACCCACCGTGCAATGTAACTTAGACACATACACGTTCAGCAAGCACAACTTCTCCTGTCAAAGCCTATTAAAATCGGTTTACATGTGCATGTCCGATTTGATGAATATGTATGTGACCTCCTTCTCCGGCGGTTGCCCACTTGGCGGCACAGGGGCCTGAGGCTCCTCATTGAGTTCAGTCTGCATAAAGACGACGCTTTAACACTGCCAAGAAGCGACTCCCCTGTGCCCGGCCTGACCTTTAACTCTGTGGATTTAACTGAGGGATAATGGAGAGAGAAAGGGTTAGCCTTAAGACAGACAAGAGGTGGAGGCACTGATTTAAAATTCAGGTTTTGACACGCCTTAATGAAATAATCCCACAGAGCTTGTCTGTGTGTGTCTGGGGCGTATCTTGTAAAGGAACGAGGTAGATAATAATCTCCTTTGATTTCAACAATTACAAAAAAAAAGATCTGTTCTAGAAAACCCAGAGGAAATTGTCATTGCTCAGAGGTTATTCTTCATTGCTCAGGAGACCTTAGTTCTCGGTTGTTTTCTATTTAACTTTACAGATGATGTTATACCTGAAATGGCTAGATTAAATAAATTAAATAAAATATGTATATATAGCCATTGAAGAGTTTTTATATGTTATTGAAAACTAGAATAAAGTAACAAGAAATAGCTAGAAATGAATGATTTCAAGATAAATTTGTAAACCAAATTGAATCCTGTGTCTTTTGATGTAGTCTTGGTAGAGCACAGTATGAGATGTTGCTTCTGAATCTCTTTAGGAAACGTGAGAATTGAAGATTTAAGCAAAAGTCTTCATTTAACCTTCATTTAATTTATAGTTACCAAAAAAAAAAAGAAACAATTTAACATCACATTAGAGAGATCTAAAGTAAGATTTCTGTTGTCTGTGGGAATGTGTGAGGTATTGTAGACATCACCTATATAGGCTGTCGTGTGTCAACTCGTGCTTAATTGTTTTGACGTCTTATTTGCCTTTTATAACCTGTATTCTTGATTAAATACAGCTTGTACAATTGTCTCCAGCTATAAAATGAAAATGTCCTCCATTACAGTCCGATTGTCTTCAATAACCTCTCACACACAGCGCATGGGCAGATGTAATTGGAATCCTTAATAATTGTCACCTCTTGAAAAACTAATTAAATAGTGGCCAAGGTCAAACTGGCTTTGGTAATTAACAAGGGAGCAAGCTGAAGGTAATGATCACCAGCACTGCAAGGGCACGTAGACAGAGTGTGTGTGTGTGTGTGTGTGCGTGCGCCCAGCTCTGCATCTGTGAAGGAAAGGTAATCAGACTCATTTTAACCCTCTTCTACCTGGGAGATCAAGGGTATAGCATTAACCTTACAGAGAAAGAGAGACAGAAACATAACTGACCAAAAAAAGATACTTTCTTTTTTGCATATTTCACACATACAAACTCCTGGAACCCCAGGAAGCGCTAAAGAAACATCAACAGCACGTAAAGCACAAGTGGCTCATCCAATGATAATGTATATCTATTATTTACATAACTAATTACTTTATAAGTTGTGTGTGTGTGTGTGTGTGTGTGTCTGATCAGGTAGCTATAGAAACCTTCAGCAGTTCTTTAGTATAGCACATAATCTCAGTGTCATGTTAAGACATGCTGTCGGTCCTCTTATTGTATTACTCCTCAACCTCAAGACTGTAATTTAGTCATTTTCTATGCAAAACAATGAGTTTCACTGTGGAAACCAGAAGCTCTGTGGTAACAGTATCTTCTTTACTTTCAAAAAAAAAATAATTTCAAAGAGGAGTACAAGAGGTACAACTGGAATGTATTATATTTGTTATTATCTTGAGAATCTCTTGTGAAAAAATAAGTACACTTATTGCACTGAATATACACTTATAGTGTACTTCAAATCTTAAAAATATATTTTAAAAGCTGTGCTTAATATGAAATAAAGAGTACACTTTCATGACTTAAATTTCAAATAATTATTTGAATACAATTCTGCCATTATTTTTTAAAGAAGTACATAAATTATTATTTTTTTTAAATGTGTATGTATATATATATAGAAATATACAAGTTTTGTTGTTGATGAAGTATATTCAATATCGAAAGTGAATTTTTGTTTACAGAATTTGGCAGTAATAGCATTTTATATCAATTGAAAATATAATTTTCATGTAATTGCAATTGTTTAAATAAATATTCTTTGACATAGGAGCTACAGTATTCATTCCTGGTCTGACTTTTCTGAATTGTTAGTGTAACCTAATGCAGTCGGGCTTATTTAGTGAAATAATTGTTAAATACTCCTTGAAATCTGAATTCGGCCATGGCATATAGGCCACCTAATGTAAATGTTAGTGTGTGATAGCTTAGACAAGACAACACATACTTCTCAATCCTCAATAACAAATATGATTTGATACAAACATAACTATGAGGAATAGTAATAGTGATGTTAGCCTATAAGCACATCAATTACAGATCATGACTTCCCATTGTCAGAGTAAATGAACCCCTGTCCCTTTGAGATAAACCTCCATTCCCAGTCAGTAACATCCTCTAACTTTCCCAAAGGCTCAGCTGGAAGGAAGTGAGAGAGGGGAAATTACACTTGTCGCTATTAATGTCCCAATGCAGACGTTTCCCAAGCACTGAGGGACAATGTGCTTTCTGTGCCTGTCCGTGACACTGAAACGGGGCACTTTGTGTGTGGTGGCACCACAAGAGAAAACATAGCCGCCGGTCCGGCGGCTTATAATGTGCGGCGGTGATTCAGCAGTCAAGTATGTCACACTTATCTATATTTTTATGTACACAAATAAAAGTGGAATAGTTGGGCCATTAGTAATAGAGGGGTGCACACAGGAAGTGCAGGGTTCAAATGGGCAAGGCCATGCAAGCAGACTCCCGTGACCCATACGTTAGCTTGTCAGAGCCCGGTTACTTCACACTTATTTCTCCGCTGCGCTATGCCATTTATGATTAGCCAAGCAACTAGCTAAAGGCTGTGGTGTCGGACAGCCAAATTCCTCTGGACAAGATTTGTTTTCTTTCCCATTGATCAGTGGGGGCTGATGACTGATTCTCAGCAAAGCTGAAATACTGCAGATATTTTCTTTAGAGTTTAGCCATGAGGACAGAGCGAGGGGAAAGTCACAGGGTGGAAAAAAAAAAAGTGAGGTATAGTCTCAAGGACAAGTCTAGCCAGACAATTCAAACATTTAGTTAGCTTGTTGTCTGGAGCAATGCACTGTGACTTTGTATAGCAGACATATCATACTTTTTGTATTACTGAATTGTTTATTTTCCTCAAGGTTCAGTTTATTGCACCGGAAATATAATGTAGTGGAAATATAACGTTACAGTGTAGTTTTATCACAATTGCTCTCCCTTAAGAATTAAACACGCATATTCTCAGATGTTTCTCCTGAACTTTCTTTCCAGACACAATAACTGAAAAACATATGTATAGATAAAATGTACTTTAAAAAATAGAAATACTTTCGTTTAGGGACCGACTCATCCTCAAACTAAGGTGTAAATACATATTTTTAAAAAGCGTATACATATAACTAAATGGCACAATATTAAAATATAAATCTTCATTATATTTACTCTTTGTTTAACTTAATTTCTGTTTATGAGAAACAAGATATACAATAAATGCATCCATTCTCTAGCTTCTTGTTCTATGTGGTCATGTATGTCTAATATAAGAACATTTTTTCACTCTCTGCTTTAAAATGTGGAAGTTTTAAATATACAGTGTTACATTTACAGTGCGTTGCTTTAAAGGAATTTTATTCTTCATCACAAAAGCCCTCTTTAGCAGAATGTCGCACTAGACACAGAGCAAGGTGTATCAGAAAAGCGGAAAAGAGGATAAAGGGAATGCTGCAGCCACAATGAGGACACTGACCGCGGTGACCATGGTGACCTCAGCACGCGCTCTGATTGGTCAGCGGCCATCCAGGCTGGCAGTTATTGCAGTCATCCTTCCTCCTTTAATAAAGAAGCAGCAGTGGTAATTGCCATCTGTGAGGAGTCCATTATTCATGCAGATATCCAATAAAGACCGTGGGAGGGGACGGAGATGCGGGCGGAACCCATACATGTTGATCCATATGATTGATTTTTCCTCCTTCTTCCAAACTCAATTTTTCGTATTCAATGAGCGACTTGTAGATTGCATCAGTCAATACAGATACGTCTCAATTAAGTCTCACCCAGGAGCTCTCAGGGGTGGAACTCATGGATTAGGGTGGGCTTCCCAGCCGCCCGTAGATTCACAGAGCCACCCTCAGCGAACAGCAGAGATAAAAATGACAAAAAACAGCCTAAGTGTTGAGCCATGATGTATTAACATTGAGATTAATTATAAACTCGTTTCTTGGCACATTTCTTCCCCTTTATTAATTACAGACTCTCTCAGCTTGCAGAACTAAACTGTGTATTAATTCTCAGACGTGGAGGACTGTATATCACCGCTCCAGATCTCTCTGCTCTTTTTTGCACCGCTCAGCATTTTTTTCCTTGTGGACCGGAGAGGATCATTTACAAACATGACATGGTGGCCACAGTGTTCACTTGTGTACTTCATCTTTCCTGCCCCTGAATGGACAGCTATTTTCTTCTGGTCCAAGGGCACAAAGAACCCAGTTCGTGCAGAGAATAAATGGGAGTGGGTTGATGGGAAACTGAGGAAGTTTGGTTTGGTGTAATTGTGCACCAAACACACACACACACACACACACACACACACACATACACAAGTCAGCTCTTTCCGAACGACGAAAAAAGAGACGGAGAAAGGGAGAAACATTGCAACGGGAAACTATAACTATAAAGAAACCATAAGTACTTTAAGATGTCTGTGGCATTGAAGAGACGGATACATTCATTTGTGGTAATGCTATGAACTCACAAAGGGTCTGCAGCTGGCATCCTTTTACAAACACATAGATTCTTAAAGCATTTTTGATGTTCAAATACTTTCTCCTGTACTAGTATTATATGTGCTGGGAAGGGTTCAACGAAGTCATTTGTAGGGTGACTTAGCCTTAGACTGTAAACACTGCGGCTTGCTGTTGGTTTGAGCGGCCTGAGATAGCGATATTGGCTCAAGAGATGACGTCGTTCTGGGGTGGGAATATCTGTTTGTCTTGTTTGGGGCACCAATTTAAAAACCTTTGATGAATTCAGAAACTACAGATGTCAAATGAAAAGGCACTGCAAAAAAAAGTATTTGTAACTTTTTGTATCAAGACATTTAAAAGAGAGAAATAGGATTACTATAACATTACCAGGAACCATGTCAGCCAAAAATGAATCCTGTTTTAGAGGCAAAGCAAGTTATGTTACAGTTTGAAAGAATACCAAGATAAATACCCTTTTAAATAATAACATGCACTGATAAATTGTGCCAAAACAGGACAGAAATGTATATTTAGAAACTCAATTTTGGTGTTGAATTAAAGCAGCTATTTAACTGTGTTTTCTAAGGGCTAAAAAAGAAATTTAATTATTTTAAGCAATATTACTTTCATATTATATACAAGTCTTGGTGAGGATTCATCATGATACAAATCCACCCGTTTCCTACTAAATATTTTCAGTCTATAAAAGAGAGGCACATGACATGCCTCTGGGGAACATTTCTGTATTCAGGGATACTGTACAAATAAAAAAATAACCAAATGTGTTGGTGTGTTACATTGCCACAGATTTATGAGACAAATTGGATGCACATCTGTCAAGATTAACTTAAATGATTAAGGATAAATTACCTTAATGTTAATTGTACTTTATCCTTATTTTCTCATCACAAACACTGCATAGAGTAAAGATGTGGGCGTGTACCATTTCTTCAATACTTTTATATAGAGAAAAAGGAATATGCCTTCTTTTTTACAAGAGGACATGAGAAAATAATGACAGTATGTGAGCGTTTTTTTTTTTTAAATGTATTGATAATTAAAAAAAAAATAACAATTGCTACATGTATTGTGTTAAGCTAACTGAGAAACTGCATATCATTGCTATTTTATTGTTTTTGATTACTTCCATTGTCCTCATTGGTAAGTCACTTTCAGATATAAGTGTAACTTTTGTAATGACTAAATATAAATGTGAATGCAAATATTATTTAAAAAAATTGCCAACATCTAAATGAACTAAATCTAATATAAATTAGCACCGAACCAACCTAAATACTTGAATTAACAAAATGAATATTCATGGGTTAAATCTGGTAGAAAGAGTTCTTAAGAATTGTAAATTGCAGCCACTATATTACACTGTATGACTCTATAGTATGCACGAGTGCACAAGAAAACCTGATTCTTTGATATGAGCCCTTTAATGGAAGAAGACAAAAAAGATTAGGGGTCTAGGAGGAGGAGAATGGATTCTTCCATCGCACTGCTGTCTCTGGGAGGCGGGCACTTAATCAACTTTTACCAGGTGGTGCTCCGGCAATGTCCAATATGCAGCGCTTGTTATCTTTCTCACAGCCAGCCCGCTCATATTTCCTTTGACATTCAGCCCAAAAGACCCCGTCCTATATGTTGTTCCTCTCCCTCTCTCTGTTCGCTCTTTCTCTTTTACGGGCGAGAGGAACGCGGGGTCTCCTTAGTGATTTATAAACATACACATAATAAATGGCCGTCTGTAGTTTAAGCAGTGATGAAGCATTCTGTGCTTGGCCGCCAAGCTCCGACGTGATTTAAAGAGCTGACATTTACAGCAACCAGGCCTATTATTCAGAGTGACTGTCTATGTACAGACTATATTTCACCACAGGCTGCATGGAGGTGAATCTGGACCGGTCCGGCTTGGTGTCACAGTCAGTTCATAGCCTTTCTATCTCAGGAACCCCCTGCACGGTGGGAGTCACAGCCCAACAAGTACTTGGACTCTCAGCTAGCTTATTATCGCAAAGATCTACATAGCGCGATGAGAGATCATGACACTCTGTGCAAAAGAATTACAAGGCACAGGTACATTTTTAAACAGATAACCCAGCTGCACAGTTGTACAGCTGTGTGCGGGTGTTGCAGGAATTTTTTCGCAACGCTAACCGGCGCATAAAGTTATGCAAGTGTGTTTTTCGCTAATCCACCGTGACGTGGTCCACGCTCCCTGTTCAAACACAGCTCTTCGCAAACAGCCTTTCCTAATCAAGCCGAAGCAGACGTGGTGAACTTCATGAAAGAGTCACAGTGTCCTTGCGAGGGCTTTGCGTCCTTCCATGAAATTCGTCGACTCGGTTTTCAAACATTTCAGTCAAACGTCTGCCAGACGGCCTGGTCGTACCTCTTCTCAAGTTTCCATTCGATTGGTATGGAACACAAAACCACAGGACAGACCTCATTTTTGCGGCGCCATGTACCGTACATGAAAATCAATACAGCTTAAAGAGAAAACAGCCATTTAGCTTGTATCTAAAAAGTCGGTGTCGCTCTTCCACCTCCGAAGTCTTCTGATTCCCCATGTCAGCTCGTGAACCCTTTTTCTCAGGGCAGGTACTACACAAACTCGCAGGCATGTGACATGGTGATTGGCGGTGTTTTCTGGACAGGAACAGTCTCTGGAACTGCATTACAGGCTCTTATAACTTAATTCCAGCAGCTGAGTAAGGAAATAATTGAATCGTGCTCCGAAGATGGATCCAGAGAACAGGGCGCAGAAATCAGCTTTGTCCGCTATCTGGCTTAACTCACGGGGGATTAGAAGCTAACGACGAGGCTCTGTTGGCATGGAGGCCTCTGAAAACTAAAAGAGCAGCCTGCGGCCACTGCCCGACCTTTCTGCAGATTAGAGTAGCCGCGTTTTACATCTCGATAGCACCTTGAATTACACTACCGTGTTACTCATCCCGTCTCACAGCCTCCAGTGTCTGCTGTCTTCAGCTTTCTCATCTGTATTCAGAAGTCAGGGCAGTTAATGGAGCTGAGTGCTGGTATCAGGCAATGGTGTTTACTGCAAACTCGGCCAAAGGAAAGGGTATTGTGAAGATGATAACGTGAACTTCGGAAGATGGGGGTTGCATTTTACACTTAGTGACACCAGCTTTAGCTTCCAAAAGCAGCATCGTGCTGCTCACTCACTTTACTGAGGTAAAACAGCTGTCACATTTTATTATGTTGTAAGAGTTTGCCTGTGGGTAAATTCAGCTTTCTGCCACCCATGGTGCTGGGAAGGAGGTGCCGTATCTGTGTGTGTGTTTATGGAATCATAGTTAAGTAACTGAGGCAGTTCTGTCAACAGGGTCTGAGTCGGGGTCGTGACTTTGCTGGGAGTGCAACGAGACTGAGGTTACCCCACAGGAAGGCTTCGTATGCCCCCAAATCAGTGAAGTGCAAGCAAACGTTACCCCACACTGACTTTACATTACAGTGACCCTGCGTGAACCCTGGCCGTCCCCCACAAACAGTGCTGAAAGAAAAAACTAAAACAAACAAAAAAACATGCTATTATGAGTTATGCATATAACAGTAGGCCTAAATAAAAATTTTCAGTTATTCCACTAATGGGCCACTAACAGTGCACCGCTACCAAAAATACAGTTTTAATAGCAGAAATGTAAAACTGCACTGAAACAACCGGAAAACTGTCAAGTGGATATACGTTAAGTGCTCTTACAAGATTTTAAACACAATTTCCAAGATGGACGTAAATGTATTAAAATAATCGACACAATCTCATCAAAAAGTAATAATAAATAGTACACCAAAAACTGAATACTGCATGCACGTCAAACATGCATATTATATGCATGCCAAAGTAAAACTTGCTTAGTTGGGTATATTTCATATCCAGTGATTTAAATCGATTTGATTGCACAGATACTACTTAAGCTGAACTGAGAATCAAACCAATAACTTTGTTGCTTTGCTTTACTAAATGAATTGTAAAAAGTAAAAATAGTGAGGGGAAAGATTTGCGATACATTTATTTGTTTCTGATTCAGTTTGTTACTGATTCTGTGAGTTAGAATTTATGTATATCTATGCTTAGTCCTAAAAACCCAGGGCCTTGTTTATAAAATGTTGCACAGAAACCATTTCTCAGATATGCGTACATGCGATTCATAGAATGAACATAAAAACAGAAATCACGCGTCCCCAATCATCATAATGTAGAACAGTGAGCATCAAGAATAGCTTACATTTTCAAAACCCTGCCGTACCCCGACAATAACAAGTGCATTTGTCTGCTCAGATACTTATGTGACGCTAAACATTTTTCCACCTCAAAGACAGTTTTTATAAATATGAGCACTGTTAAATCCGAACAGGAGGCCCCTGCTTCCTGTGTGGAACATCTTTTGAATATTATTGTTTACCTACCTACCTATTTATTTAACTTTTTTATTTGTTTAGCTATTTGTTTGTTTACATGTTTATTTGTTTTGTGTGTTCATCTCTAAAATGTATACAAATTGGCATTCATTTAAAAAAAAATTTAATGAGCATCAATACTCTTATCCATCAATACTTTTTTTAAATTTATTAATTAATTAATCAATTTTCCAAAACTTTGAGTTCCTCAGAGAACATTTGAATGAAATGTTTTTTTTTTCTCAAATAACCTTTTTTCTTCTACTGTAATAAGGACCTTTTGAAAAGGTTGCATGGATGCTAAAGCTTCTTCACAGAACCAGATACCAACAAAGGACCTTTGTTTATTTATTTATTTTTAAATATAGGGTTAAAATTTCTTTCTAGCTATACTAGTAGGAACATCTCCCTCCAAGACTGTGTGGTATCTTGCAATATTCTTGCCCAGAAATAAATGATACCGAAACAAGAAGTGGCACATAAATTAAAGTGACAGTGTGATTGATGAGTTAGCAGCCAAGGGAAAGGATGTTTGCAGCATTTCAGGGGGGAGAGGTGGGGGAGACGTAGCCTCGTGCGGCTTGCAGGGAGTGGAGAGCCATCAATCCCAAGCTCCCCTGTGCGGTGAAGTACGCCCCTGAGAGGAGTGGCTCTGGGCTTCTGCCCATCCACTAAATGAACTGCATGCAATATTAAAAGATGCAAAACGAGCCCGGGCTGGACCGCTCCCAGGAAAGCCCACTGGCAACTGACCCATCAGCTACCAGGGGAAATAAACAGCTTCCGAACTCGTTTTCTCCTGTCTAACATTATTCTTTTCTTTTGTTTTGCTCGTAATGACTTGCTTTTTATGTTTGTGCTCTTCCTTTACAAAGGACCAAACCACCAATTGCTTCTTTAATAATCCAAAACCTCTGTCCTGCTGGAGAAATTCAGCCTAAATTCCACGATGGTCTTACCTGGTATTGCTGGGCAATCCTAGTTTGATTCATCTTTGGAGACGATAACTAACTGTTTTGCATCAGAGTAGTTCCTACAATTTTTTCTTGTTGTTTAAAAATATTGGTCACCCTTTATATCAATGTACTTATTATGGTCATAGTGTACATCAGTTTTGCTGCTATTGAGGTGAGATACAGGTAAGGTTAGGGGCAGGTTTGGTGATAAGGTGTAAGGGATGGGTCAACAGTGTAATTAAAGGAATTGATTACAGATGTAATTACATATTTGTTTAAATCTAAGTAAATGGTAAAAGCATGTATGCACACAATAAGTACATCAGTGCAAAAAATGATGCATTACAATGTAAGTACATAGTAGTTAAGGCCACCTAATATCAAGTGGGTCCCAAGTCTTGAACACGTTGAACTATACTGGTAACAAGAACCTGCAACCATAATTGACTAACACTGCTTTTGGGAAATGCACCGCTGGTTGTTTTTGCAGATAAACCCATGTGACCAGCTAAAACCACCATTAGAGAAGCCAAAATGCCTTGCACTTTTAACCAACAATAAACTGGTCATCTTAAAAGAATTAGTTAATTAATTAATAAAGGGACAAACGCTGTCACTGGGGTCAAAAGGTATACTTTTGTATCTATTAGGTTCAAATATGTACTAATCTGTTCCTTTAAGATACCAAAATGGACCCTTTAGGTACAAACATGTACCTTTTGAAAAGGTACCGCCCCAGTGACAGCGTTTGTCTCTTTATTTGTGAGAGTGCACTGAGGGAATGTACTCAGCAGTTAATTCCTCTGCTCCTGTCTGTCAGATACAGGCGGGTTAGAGATGATGATGATGGCTCATGCAGATGAGGGATGTAAAGGTGGAGGGGTGGGGGTTCTCGCTTAAGCACTTAACACTGCAGGTGTTTGTTTGGGGCAGTGTTAATGAAACAAAGAGCCTGGATGAGATCAGCGTTCACCTCTGAGAGCGTTACGCTGCTTTTACAGCATCTGAGAGAGATGAGAGCAGTGATGGTAGGGCAGTCACCGTGCAGTTTGCTTTTTACTGCCCATTCTAACAGATGAACAGCATCAATCTTCAGCTCGCCATCACGCTGTGTCTACGTGTCTGAGGAGGGGGTCTCGGCTCGCATGTAAAAACAACGGACAGCAATTCACATAAAATGAAATCACAAGCATGTCAAATTTGTCCTTTAAAATCAGTAGGCAATTACAAATTAATATTAATATTTTTAAGAAATATTTCTGTGTTATTTATTATGTACTTGTATTAACTTTAACATTTGTTTTTCTTTATTTCACTTTTGAGTTTCGTCTCCCATTATTTCAATCAATTCTATTAAACTGCCATTTTTCTCAGTAATTCCATTTAGATTTATTTTATTGGAAAACAGATGATAGTTTTCAATTCTCAAAAAGCATACTACCGTTGGGTTATTTTGATCAGGTAAAAAAAAACAATACAAAACAAACTAGCAACTAAGACAGGATTTTTGCTAATTGAATCAATTATGGAAAAGTTTTATTGTAAATAATGCCAAAAAAATAACAAAATAACTATATATAATGGTATCAATTAATAATAGTATTTTGTATTACAGAACAAATTATTGGCAGTTATTACAGAATTATTGAACGAATTATGCAAATGGAAATAAAGCCAAAATAAATAAGTTACACTGGCAAATGTTCACAAGATCACAAAAAAAAAAACATATTTATTTTTTGATGAGCACACATATTAGCCTAACCTGTATAACTAGGGATGGGACAAAAAATCGATTCACCTAACTATCGCGATTTTTTTATTTACGATTTTAAAATCGATTTTTTTA
>JAUCMS010005667.1:0-23779 GCA_032357445.1 Enteromius radiatus
ACAAACGACCACTTTTGGACGTCCCACCGACGTCAACATTAGACGTGCAGTAGACGTCAAAAAAAGACGTCGCCTGGTGTTACAAAACAACCCCATCAATGGACGGAAATTGGACGTCCAAAAATTACATGAAAAAGATGTCACTACGACGTCACATTGCGCAGTGGGTTCTTTCTTTTTTTAATGGAACAAAAATGGAAAGTCTTCATGCATCTGTTTTCAGTATAGTGATAATTTATTGTATGACAATTCATGGCTGGCGAATACAACAAAAATTACACCATAACATTCTGTTAATTTTGATCAAGTCTTATAAATCATGAAGGAGTGACTTACAATCATTTAGACTACTTTGTATTTGTTTTGAAATTAGATCAACCGGTAAAAACAATACAGCAATGTAGTCTGTTAATTGGTTTTGTAGTATTTCTTAACATTCTTTCCTTTAGTGCTGAAAGGGTCTTTCTTTTAAAACATTTAAGGGCACAAGAACACAACAGAGCTAAAAATAATATTGTATGTCATTGCGCATTGCATGCACTAGCAGCGCCGGAAATCCTGTCACAGTATTTTAGTATAGCCTTCCTTCCAGGAATAGAACATCATGAAAGTTTTATTTTATTTTATTTTATTCAAGTGAACCACTTCTTTATTCACAGTAGCTATTGTTTAATTTATTGTTTGTCTTTTTTGCTAGTTTAATAAATACGGTTGTATACTGTTAATAAATACTGTTGTAGGGTCATTTAATGATTGGAAAATGGGGGAATGATATCAGGAAATGCTGGATCTTTTTTCTTTCTTTATTTCCAAAATTGTTTACATATACTCATGTCTGAAAAGTCAACTTGACTTATAAAGAATTTGAGCTTTTAACAGTCATCTTGAACCTTACAGACTTCATATTTGACAAGCTACACTTTGATGCATTTGATATGGGACACGTGAGCACACACACACACAGCAGAAAGTATTGACTGGTCCCAGTGTGTGTGAGGCTGCTTGCAACTGCTGTCATGGTGTGTTTCCATCAGTGCGTTGGCCTCTGGAGTGTGAGTGGAAGGTGGGGGGTCTTTGTGGCTGTGCTCTCCTGTTATAGATGGCTGTTAAGATGCCTGTGAGCCTGCGGGGGTCCTGATGACTGAATGAGGCCTTTCTCCTCACCAGGCCTTTGAAAACAGTTGAGGCGTTTGGAGGAAAAATGAACACATCTCGCAAACCAATATCACAGGGTAGCGAGGCACGGCTAATCAAACAAAATGACAGATATTAAATGTGTGCGTTTCCGGTGAGTCACGGCAATGCATTTGAGAGAAGGAAAAACACAGGTTGTGAAACAGGTCT
This sequence comes from Enteromius radiatus, assembly GCA_032357445.1. Classification (NCBI taxonomy): domain Eukaryota; kingdom Metazoa; phylum Chordata; class Actinopteri; order Cypriniformes; family Cyprinidae; genus Enteromius; species Enteromius radiatus. Next base: position 1,345 of record JAUCMS010005667.1, read on the forward strand.
GATGTCCTGATGCCCCTGATTTCCTTTTTTCACATTTTTGGTATGGAGGTGGTACTTTTTCATAAATAATCAGAGTAACTGGCACATGGGTGAAATCATCCAAACAACACATCACATAAAGCACACTGGGTTGTGTTCACTAACTGTTCATATGCATATTTTTCTGTATATATTTTTTTAATCAGGATTAATATGCTACGGAGCCCATAAAGGGACATTTAAGGTGATTTATATTTTTTTCCCTGTATCTGGTGCGCACCAGAAAGTATCTCGTGCACACCAGAATCTAATAAGTAATCTTTTCTCTCTCTTTCTCTCTTTCCTTCTCTGCTTTAGAAGAGACAGCATTTGAAGCAGGAGTGAGAGTGCAGGTCCACAGTCAGGCGGAGCCTCCTTTTGTACATGAGCTTGGTTTTGGAGTCGCCCCAGGCTTTCAGACCTTCGTTGCTACCCAGGAGCAAAGAGTGAGTGAGCGTTGACCTTAAATATTTGTCCTCAGCCTTAATATTGTAGTCTCTCAAGCCCTATTGACACCTGGTATTATCATGCAACCAAAACTGTTTACATGTAAACTGTATTACTTAATCAGAAAATTAATCCAAAAATTAAGCCCTTGTAATTAGATTAAATTACATTTTAAAATATTTGTAGTCAGACTTCAGTCAAGATAACTGACATACTAATTAGACAATAGCAATAAATTATTCATAATTTTCATCTTTTTCATCTTTTAAATTTCCCTTTCTACAATGGCCTACAGTTTATATACACTGAGAAAGTCTTTCAGTTTTGTGGACATTCACACAAAGACCAGTCACTAGTAAATGACCTGTGTTTACAAAACTAATTTCACATTTAAGAAAGTTTTTATTATTGCTTAAAACACATTATTGTTTATTTAAATCAGGGGTGTCAAACTCAGTTCCTGGAGGGCCGGAGCCCTGCAGAGTTTAGTTCCAACCCTGCTCCAGCACACATAATATGCAGTTTTGAAGGACTTGATTAGTTGGATCAGGTGTGTTTAATTAGGGTTGCATCTAAATTCTGCATGGCTCCGGCCCTCCAGGAATTGAGTTTGACACCCCTGTTTTAAATGATCAGTCAGTTATTTAGTTTAGTTAGTTTGTCATCTGATTCTCTTTTAGCTAATATAGTTATTTAAAACCCCCTATGAATTTTAAAAGAAAGGGTTTAATAATTAAAGTATTACAGTTGCATGCTCATTGTTCACTGACATGGTTTATGGTCACATGATATGATTAATGGTCACATGACATGCAGGTAAACATAAAATATTTTATTTTTATTCATTTTAAAATGATTTGTTTTAATTGAACATATTTATGATGAATTACAATGAATTACTAGCTTGCCATTGAGCTCATTAACCACCTGCAGTTACATCAAACCTAGTTGATGTAATTTAATGTTTAATGCAATTCATCTCATTAATAACAACACATAGATTGTACTTTCTTACTCTTTTCATTTATATCAATATTACACACAAGAGCATTATGTTACTAACTAAAATGTGTATCCTGTAATTTGGAGTCAGTAAAGGATTACAATTTTTTAAGTAATCTACTCAGCTCTGCATGCATCTAAGGTGATCCTACCACAAGAGTAATAGCAGTGCTCAAATCACATTTGATAGTCAGAAACAGATGCCACCACGTCTCATTGACAGTGCCAATACTAATGCATCCTGACTCATCCCACACATCATCTCCGAACACCCCGCCAAAAACCAGATCACCCAGGTTAGCAAATGGGGCCTTTTTAATTCATACCCATGTGTTCATGTTCCTTATTGCTCCACATTTCTATTCTGTTTCATGTGCAATGTTTATATTTCGTCAACCTCCTCAGGGTGTTCAATCTTAAAAGATCATTGCATGGTTTGTGTGTCTGCTTGTGTGTGTGTGAAAGACAGGTGAGAGTCTAAGCATACCAATTGTTTTTTGTTGTTTTTTTTTAAGCACATTCACTTAAATATTGGCTGCTCTCTATGATACCTACTCCGTTTATTTATAGTTTTTCTATAACGCTTTCCGATTTGTTTTATTTTGTCTTTGTTGTCCTGATGCTGAGAGGCTTTAATATCTCCAGCCGTGACCTTGCTGGCAATCTGTCTGCCATTTGCTTGCAATCCCTCTCACTGAGTCAGAGTCTCACAGTGAGACTCATTGTGTTTTTGTGAGAAAAGAGTGATTTCCATGTTTAGTTAATAATTAAATCAATTCATTTCATAAGATTCACACCTTACACACTTGATGAGAATCTCCTTATTTATCCCCTTTGAAGGAGAAATCCTGAGTAATGCCTAGGTTGTTTCTTTTTTGTTGGACAGATAAGTTACTACAAGTTTATTTGCCGCTTCCTTGTTAATTGCACTCACGGATGATTACAGGGTTTGTTTGATTATGCTAATTGTTGTGGCTGTTAAACTGAAATACAGGCTAATGACAGTGCGCTATTGACCTCAGCCTTCTATAGCTGTGGTGTGTAATTACGTTTATGAACATTAGGACTGTTTGGCAAGCCTTCGGTGGTGTGTGTTTTATTCATAGTCATAGTGGCCCAATAATATACTAAAATCACTGGAACAAATAAACAGCCTAGTTCTTTTTTTTTTTTTTTTTTTTTTGGAGAGAGAGAGTCAAAAGCATCTGTCTGGTTCTGGCACCCTGTATAAACTCTTTTGGATGATACATATGCAGCTGTGGTGTTTCTGTCAGAGTGTCTGCAGCCTTCGCCCTCCCTGCTGTTATCTCAGAGTGTAAGGCTGCTGTTCACTTATCTGCTCTAGTGTCCAGGTTAGGAAGGGTATCAAAATCTCTCCCTGGGCTACTTTTATCTGTCAGGGTCCTGCTCTCTTACCTTGTGTTATCTGCCTTCTCTGAAAAATTCTTTTTGTTGAACATACATAATCATTTGAGAAATGTCTTTTTGAAATGTGTGAATTTAAAAACTTTACTTTCTCCAACTCCAGAAACAGTACTCACGGATCAAACCATTTAAGTGTTTAGTTAATTGCCTCTTATCTGTTTGCAATAAATTATCTATCTATCTATCTAGTTAGATATCTTGACAGGCATGTTTGAAATCTCCTCTTCAGTAGCGCTTACATTTTAAAAGTAAAAATTTTAAAGTTTTATATCTTCATTTCGAGTGGTTTGTTCATATATCATTCGCCTTATTTATATGACATTTTATTCCTAAAAACATTGTTTATATTTTCTGGCCGTTGACAGTATTTTTGATTTATAGAGTGATAAAAAGAGATATCTGAAGTCCCCAATGTAAATAAAAGTATCATTTTGAACCTGACTTTATCCAGTTTTCAGATTTTTCTTCTAGAAACATAGGCAAATTAGACAATGCATCAATTATACATTGCATTTCAGAAAACTTGTAGTAAAAAACAACTGTCCTCTTTACTATGATTAAGTTATGTTTTTATATACCTTTAGCATCTTGCCTACTCTTTACAGTTAGCAAGTCTGTCTTCTGCACACTATTATGGTTTATTATGGTATCATCTTTGCATAGGCAAAGTATCATTGGCCAAAAGAGTAGTTTACTTAACTCAAGTCTAAGAGTATAGTAGTCATAATTAGTTTCTGCAAAGAACCCGTTTGAGGTGCAAGCTTCTGAAAAAGAATTAAACAAGGCAATACTTTACTTTTAGAAATGCTACTGTCATGATTAGTAATTAATTGGTTATTCTTTATTAATAGTCATAATTAGCAAGTAGTTCTCAATGCAGAGATTTTTTAGTAATTACTGAATGCCTACTTTTGTCCTAATTTTTCTCTTTCTTACTGCTTAGCTAATATTGCTTCCATATTAGTTAATAGTAAGTTTAGTGATGATGTTATACTACCTATTACTTTCTGCATAATTGTTTGTTAACAAACAGACCATTATTCTGCAGTGTTTCTTAACTAAAACAAAAAAAAATTCCTAAAGTTTTTCTGATGAGAGACTTTCATTTTAAAAGACATTCATGAAAGCTTGACATTTCTGTCAGATGCAGTTTAAGTAAACATGCTGTCCCGGTTCAGTATCTGCGGTCAGGTGAGATGTTGACAGGATTAATGTCAGTGTCATTATTCTATGGTTATTTTCATAATTTGTTAGGAAATAAAGTGGGCTCTCCTTGTGTTTTGCCTCTATCATCCCTGTTCGCTGCTGTTGACCCAGCCTGTATGACCATGTCTGTTAATAAAAGCCTGCTTATGCTTATGGCCTGCTTCGTTACAGCGTTATTGTGTTGATACATTCATCCGTGTTAAGTCAAAGTTCAGAACGAGTTCTTTTTGCAGCTTGGTTTCAATAATATTTTTTTCAGCATGTTTTTTCCACATTAAACATTAAATATATCAAGGTTCTGACATAATTCTCTTAACTTTATTACCTGTGAGAGTCACTAATGAGCGGCCAATGGAGTAGACTTCCCTTTAATGTCCTTAGCGCTGCCTGCAATTTTTTGTTTAATATGCATTACCGTTTGGGGTTGGTGAGATTCTTGGTTTTAGAAATCGCTTATACTAAAATTAGCTGATATTAAACTACCCTCCACATTGGAAAGATGAGCTAGTCTGACAAGATCAGAAATTTGTTACAATCTAGTTTTTGACAGTTTGGCCGACCCCCCGGGGAAAGTCTCAGTGCTCTTCATGGCCAGTCCGCTGTATGTGCCAGGGAGACCATTTTCAACAACACATTAATTTATTGCTCTTTTCTCAGGCCTGGTTGTCCTTCAGGATATGGTGGGATGCTAAACTGTAAATTTCACTCTGCACATTCAGTGTCTTTTCAAGCATAGCTTGCTGAACATTGATTGAATTCAGAAAGTAGGCCTACATGTATGTTGTTTTTTTTGTGATAATAACAGTCTTTGGTTGATATTTTGGCCATTTTATCTCAGTCACTGAATATTTCTTTCTTTCACCTTCAGATATATTGTAAAAAATGGATACTAAAATAAAATTATCCTTCAGATCCAAGCATTATTTTTCTAAACATTACATTTAATTACTTTTTTACCTTGCCAAATGTTCATTTGGGTCTATGTTCTTATCGTAATCATTCCATTAATTTTGAAAATTTACATTTACAGAAAAAATAAAGCTGTGAAATTAGTATTTAAACAAAAATAAATACAAGAACCAAATAACTCCTTAGATTTACCTTTTTTTAAAAATATTCTTTGACACAGAGGGTGTATCTGCAGCTAATTATCATTAACCCTGATGTCCTAGCCAGGGGCTGTAATGACTCGCTGATGCAATGTTGCAAGAGACCCATTACAAAAGACTCAGTGAGAAGGAGAAAAAGAACAAACAAGGTGAATGTGGCCAATTTCTAAAGCCATGCAATATGAATGCAGCTAGTAGGGTGAGCTGCAATGGCTTCTCAGTTGATTGAAGAGTCTTGAGTTCATAGATTGTGTCTGAGTGTCATTTTCCTCTCAGAAATGGCTTTTCATTCCTCTCCTGTGCTTTAGCTCAGCTGGGAGCTCTGTAAATTTAGCACTGGTTAATTAACTTTACTTTAGGCTTAGGACCTGCAAAAAACCCTAAAAACATCCAGCAGTGGGATATATTTTCCACTCCCTCCTGTCTATCTCATCCCTCCTTCCTCCATTTAGGAGCGTCTGGTCCTCTGGCAGAATACACACACACTCTGCCAGTAAATATGTTAAATAAGGACTTCAAACTAGTTTGAAGAAACAAACTCATTCCCAGCATTCAATTACATGACTTTTGACAATATCATGGTCTCTAAGTCACTATATTATAAATTTGCTCTTGAATATTAACATTGTTTTCTGGTTTTATCAGTTTCAGCTGTGGTATGCGTTATGAATCAAGTTTAAAGAAAAAATATAACTGCACACTCGCTTAAGTATTATCAATTCTTTTATTATCAATGTTTGGGTGTGAGAGATATCATGAGGATAAAAAAAAGGAGATGAATTGGGTTTAAACTGTTTGATTTTGAAATGGTTTGTTGTTATCATCTAATCAAATATATTTGTATTGTCATGGATGTGAAATTGTTTGTGTAGTATTTTACTGCACTACTATCCTTCATATTCATGTATCTTTACAATTTTTCTTATTCAGATAAAAACAGTATAAGTAGAAGGTAAAGCTGCTCCTTAAAACATTATGGCTGAAACTGCCTGATCTTTGCGAATATATAAAATATATATGTTCGCAAAGATATACTATTTTGATATAAATATATATATATATATATATATATATATATATATATTCGCCTTCAGAACTGCCTGAATTCTACGTGGCATTGATTCAACAAGGTGCTGAAAGCATTCTTTAGAAATGTTGGCCGATATTTATAGGAAAGCATCTTGCAGTTGATAGAGATTTGTGGGATGCACATCCAGTTGATAGATGAGTGGTACCCGGTGGGGTCTTCTGCTGTTGTAGCCCATCCGCCTCAAGGTTGTGTGTGTGTATATATATATATATATATAAAGATTTTCCGAACTTGAGTTCTTCTCTGTCCCTAGTTATGAGTAACAGTATATTATATAATTATATAATAATTTAGAAATAATATAGTGATAGTGTATTACTGTCACAAAACGGTCCGTTGTGGTGTTGTGCATGCCGCGCCTCTCAGCGTGGCAGAGAGCAGAGGACACAGAGGGCTTCAAATGCAGAACTTTTAATAAGAAAACCAGAACAAGAAAATAAACGCTGACGGGGCAGCGACAATGACTCACACAAACGGGCACACGAGACTTCAACACGTCATGAATTCAAACTCAAAGACAACAGTATTTAAGGACAACAAACTGAGGAACTAAAGTGCAGACAGGTGACACGACTGAACTAATCAGGGTTAAACCAAAAAGTACACTGACAGGGGGGAGAACAGGACAAGACAGAAACAGGATGTTACAATTATATAGTAATTTTGATTTCTAAATATTTTTTTGGGGGAAAGAAAAATCTTGGATGTTCACCAGGGCTGCGTTTATGTTATCCAAAACACAGGAAAAAACCCTTAATAATGCGAAATAGTATTATAATAATAATGAGCGAAAAAAGACCCCAACATTTTGAACAGCAGCTTACTTTTTTTTTTTTATTATTTTGGAACGCACTGGGATCAGAAAGCTTGTGTGTTCAGTAGAGCTGCACAGTGACAGAAGGACAGAAGATATAAAATATCTACCCTCAGAGTTAGTTGAGTGTGATCACACACAGAGCAATTACGAGCTTCACACACACTGATGCTGGAAGGGAAGGTCATTATGAAGGGCAGAACCCTGATTTACACTCTCACTGTCTTAATCATTAATGAATAATTAATGTGAATGGAACATCAGCATTTTCTACAAGTCAATTGACTGATTGAATTAAAAATTATAGCTTGCACAACCTTGTACTGGTTTGTAATGTTAATAGTAAAAACTGATGTGTAATAATTAGAGCAATTAATTTCACATATAATGCTATTTTTTATATGTATTATATCTTATAATTAATAATTACAGTACATCCATATTTATCTGTAGTTATAAAGCATGTGTATTTTTGATCTCATCTGCTACAGTAACTATTTCTTCTAGTATAAGTAGTATGCCTAAATATTTCTGTTTATACTTTTATTTATAATTTTTTTTTTAATCCTTTGATGTTGGAATTACTGATGCAATCACAGCAACTAGTAATACACAGATAAAGCATGATTTCATACACTTTGAGAAATACTTAATTAAGCTTGTATTTCATGTAGTTCAAAGAGAGTCTATAGGCTACAACACCTCTGAAGGAACACTGCAGAAATGCAAATTAAGTTATTATAAGGCTGTTTACCAGAGAATCTGTCGTTGATTTTGTTTTAAAGATTTTGTATGTTGAGGCAGGCTTTTGTCAGCATCTCCCCTCTGATACCCAGCGTCAGATCTCGATGCTGGGTTTATTTTTGATTCCCAAAGCAGAGGTAAGATGACAGGCCTTTTAAAGTCTTCCCATGCCAAAATAGCTTTGATTTTATCTCCACTGACAAATTTCATTTGCCTGTCAGATATCTTTTTTTCCCATCAGCAGCCGCGTGAAATCGGTTCCTCAATCTGTGCCTGATGCTCAGTGGTTTCCAGACGCAGTTGGAAAGAGATTATGTCCCTTCTTATCCCCTCCAAGTCAGCTCATTACTCACATTTGGCTCTTTCGGTCTTAAGACTGCATTACCCATGATGTCTCCCGTTGAGACTAAATGAAGCTGACCTGCATGGAAGCGTGGGTAATGTATGCTGGGAAAAGTGTGGATGTGGACAACCTATTGTTTTGGGGCAGATGGACTCCTCCTCCTCTCCACCTGCCATTTCCTGTGCCGTGTCTCGTCCTCTTGTTGTTTACGATCTCTTTTGTCATTCCCTCTTCAATCCTTAATCCGGCTCCATATTTCGCACTCCCTTGACATTCACGCCCTTCCCTCCCTGCTGCCTTCCCCATCCATCTGCTGCCAGGTTCACTGATACGAGAACCAGTTCAGGGTGTTTGCTCATGGAGGATTGTTGAGTGTGATCGTGCTAGAAGTTGTCTGTAACACAGTAAACAATCCTTCCAGCCAGTGGACTCATGCCAGCAGGATGCCTGTTGCTGCATCTGACAAAACACGCTTCCTGTGTGTGAAGTCATTAGACAAGGACCTCTTTAAAGCATTCTTTTAATTGTCATTTTAGGATAAATTCATAGAAGAGACTGATTGATCGATTTGATGTGAAATTAAACGCAAGGGACATTTCTGAGACTTCCTTAGAATCCTATCTTTAACTTTTAGCTCTGTAACTTATGGTTTTAAGTGAAATAATTTGTTATCATTAATTAATGTATTAACTACCAATGAGCTATATATCGCTACATAATTCATTCATCTTTGTTAATGTTAGTTAATAGAAATAGAATTGTTTGTTGCAGGTTTATGTTACTCAGGTCCATTAGCTAATATTAACAGATATAGCTTTTGATTTTAATAATGGAATAGTAAATGTAAATAGAACTTTATTGTAAAGTGTTAATATTAATTGTTTTTAATCTTGATTTTCAACATTTGTTGTTGCTTTTTAGGTAAACTTTGACTGGACAATTTGTTTTGTTTTCGCTTGCGGTGTTGAGATATACAGAGCAAATACATGAACATTAATTATGTAGCAATTTCTGTGAGAGATTGTACAAAAAGCAGAAAAGGTCAAAACAGGCTTAACAGGAAAATACAGTTATGCTTGTGAATATCTAATTTAGTCACTCAAGCAAAAACTCTAATGCCAATCCAATTAATTCAAAACAATAGTAACTGTAATAACAAATTAGTTTTGGCTTGAAAACATCCATTGTATCAGCCGAGTACTATTATCTTCCAGGGCAGTTTTTTGTGTGTGCGATATGACATTAAAGGGGTAGGAAATGCTCAGTGGGCATGCTGTCAGAGTATGAATTGCTGTTTATTGAGATAAAATAAAATAAAAGGGATTTGAATTGACCACTGGTGTTCTCAAAAAGCAGCGTACTTTCCACCAACCCCCAAAATTAAAATGCAGGAAAACGTTACAAAAGATATCTATTGTCAATGTTGCTGCATGAGAATGTCAATCACACGTTAATCTGTCTGTCTAATGCATTATAATCTTTTCTTCTCTTTCAGCTGACATACCTTCCTCCTCCGTGGGGAGAGTGTGTGTCCAGAGCCCTGGATTCAGGCCTTTTTCAGGTGTACAGTGTGTCTGCCTGTCGTATTGAGTGTGAGACGCGTTACATCGTCGAAAACTGCAACTGCAGGATGGTCTACATGCCTGGTACGTACCAACATAGCAATGCTTGACACTTTCCTTTTTCTTCATACTCACCCTCTCTTTCTTCTACAATACATTTCAATTTCAAAGTATCAGTAATAAAACAAAAAACAGGTCTCAGCTAAATGGATTAAATGCAGAGCACAAATTCCAAGTATGGGTCACCATATCTGGCCACAAGTCACTTCACTTTAAATTAAGTGGCCTTAATGCAGAACCTGATTTTGCTAAGTGTGACATGGTCCTGGATGTGTCTTTAGATGTTTTGTTTTTTTTTGTTTTCTTGAAAAAAGAAAGTTTTTTGACTCAATGGAGATAGGGAAGTCTTCCACCAGCTGGGTCCAGGAAAAGATGTGTGAGAGTGATTTGGTACCTGTTTGGGTTGGCACCATGTCGTTCACTTGCAGAATGCAAGCTTCTGGAATGCGTTTAAGTTTGAACTAGCAAGTTTAGGTATATTGGTGCAGCACTAGTTGTTGTCTTGCAGGCAAACATTTGTACCTTGAAGTAGCAAGTGTAGTCTGATGAACGTGAGCTTTTTCTGGCTCATTAAAGATCACTCTCATTGCTGCATTCTGGATCAGTTGCAGAGGTTTGACAGTACATGCGGGAAGGTCCGTGAAGAAAGCATCACAATAGGCCCATCTGGAGAGAACAAGAGCTTAGACAAGTAGTTGTGTGGCTTGTTCTGACAGAAAAGGTCTAATCTTCCTAATGTTGTATAAAACAAATCTGCAAGACCATGCCATACTTTATGAAATATTTAATTTGCATATAAATCAGAACAGATTTCCAGTCCTTTATTTATGTATTCAGATGACAAACATAACAAAGACATCACTAATAATGCCTGTGACTAAATAGTTAGGACAAATAGAGTTTGTACTGTCACGAAGCCAGCAGGAACCAATGTTCCCATCTTCTCTGTGTAAACCCATCTAAGGTCTATAATTCTAGATGAACAGTCATTCTATGAGGTCACGTCTCATATTCTGGCAAGTTAGCATGAGTTTGTGTGCAGCGATAACTTGATGCCTTGAGGCATTTGTGGTATGCATTTGGCAGCCGAGCGAAAACCTAACTGAACTTGTTTAGATGGGGTCAGAGTAGAACTGAATTCAGTTTTCTGTGGGTCAAAGGTGATTTGGAACAAGCCCACGAACTGACAGCAAGGACTTGTAAACATGAACCGTCAGTGAACTTGGCATATTGTATAATTTGATTTGAAAGTGTGGAAGATCTCTTTGCAAATTGATCTTCAGCTACGTTCATTCTAATTTCATTTCACTGATTAAATAGTAATTTTGGCCCATTCATAAATAGTCATCTTTAACTGTTGCTAAATGGCCCTTTTAAAGACGCAGTATATTTCCATGATTTCATAATATGATTTCATGAACTTTTCATTGTGACTTAGTGCCCTTTATTTCCTATTCTTAATACCAATTTATGCTCCCCATAATAGCTGATCTTTAAAGTTAGAGCTGCAGTCGTTTTCATTTTCAACCGGTCTCTTTTTAATGACACTATATAGTCTCCATTTTCACCTATCTGATAAATCTGCACTTTTTTTCAAGGTCCCTATTAATACTAACCCATAGGTGCAAACCTCAACCTCTCGCTACTTCAATTGACGCTCAAGACAGGACAATTATCTCATAGATGATTAGCCCTTCATTCACACAGGCGCCCTGCTCTAATACTGTAATTATAGATTCATTAACTGATTGTAACTGCTTTGTGATGTACATTCATGATACGTCTGATACATTTTGGCCAAGAGCATGTGCAGACGTGCACAAAACTCTTTCCCATGTACACACACACACACACACACACACATTCCCAGTTGTTTGTTTCCTTGTCGTGCTGCTGGGTGAGGGTTGGGTGAAAGCTGGGTCTGTTTTTCTCCTACCCCGTGTTTCATTATTAATTTAAGAAGGCTGAATAAAGAAGAACTATTCGTTGGCACTTACTTTTTTTTCCCTTTCTCTCTCATTTCTAGGTGATTCTCCATATTGCACTCCTGAACAGTATAAGGACTGTGCTGAACCTGCTCTAGGTGAGTGTGCTCTTCACACACACGTACACGCTCACACTGGTTTTATAGGGACATTTCATGGACGTAATAGTTTTTATAGTGTACATGCTGTATGTTTTATCCCATTACCCTACCCCTACCCATAAACCTCACAGAAAATATCTTTGTTCTGTATCGTTTACTGTATAAGCTGTTTTCCTCAGGGGGCCAAAATATGTCCCCACGCAGTCAAAAATGACTGGTATTACTATGCTTGTTGGGTACATTTGGTCAAAGATGAAAAAGGGATTAACTATAACAACAATAAGTGTAGTACTGCTTTAAATTGTTGTTGTTTTCTATTTAAATTAATTAATTTTGTCTTTCTGAGCCAAAAATAAATATCCCACATTTTTCCCTGATTACTAAATTTGTCAGGCATATTTACAGCAAAAATCTATTTATAACACATTAAAAGATAAATTACTTTCACCCCAAATACTAAATATTAATTGTAATTTTGCATTTCCTTTAAATTTGCCCATTTTCATTTATTTAAAACGCAATCAAATATAATATGCCATAATATATTCTTTTATATATTTTAGTATGCACAAGTCAGAATTAGCATGTTGTTTAACTTATTACCAAAAATATTGTGTTGCACTAAATAAACATTATTTCAACCTAATTTTGGCTTCCAAAACCTATTTGAAACCTTAAAAGTAGACACTTTATATACATTTAAAGTGCATATGGACATAAAATCACTTTTGTGAATCTCAGTCCTGATCCTGAAGAACTCCAGCACTGCACTCTTTGTTTGTCTCCCTGTAGATTTAAAAATTTGACTGCATTGACATTATCAGATTAAAGCAAAAATACTGTTGAGCTGGGAATTGACACTTTTGGCTTCTGTAGAGCTGCTTTTTAGCTGTACCAGATTTATCTCATAATTGATTCATTATTTTCTAGTTTGTTAATGTGAAGGTTTAGTACAATATTGACATCTCTAGCACTTGTAGCAATGTGGTAACATTTTAGGACAGGGACCAATTTTCACTATTAACTAGCTGCTTGTTAGCATGCCTATTACTATAACATATTTGATGTTTATTAGTACATATAAGGCACACATTCTGCAAGACCATATTCTACATCCGTAATCATACCCAGTATGTGAACATACTGTATCTTACTTACTATTAATAAGCAGAAAATTAAGAGTTTATTGAGACAAAGTTGTAGTTAATGGTTTGTTAATAGCGAAAATTGGGTTTTAAATTAAAGTGTGACTGAAGACATCCAAAATGAGCATTGCTAGTGTACTTCAGTGCCAGGATTGAGAAACACTATATCCAGCATAGTCTCTTTTTAAAGAAGTACTTTTGAACAAGTAAAACCTCATATCTGACCTGCATGACACAACAAAACAAGAACGATTCGGTTGTAATCCACAAAAGTCTCTACACAGGCAAGTGTTGTTGTGTCGCTCACTTTCATGGTTTGAGTCCAGATGTTTTTGACATTTTCTCATCAGTGAGACTGGCTGAACGGATAAAGTGTGTTTTGAATCCTGATGTATCACTGGGCTTATTTTCTTTCATCTAACAAACTCCTGTGGCACAAAATACATATGCACAAGTTTCTGTTCAGCAGACCTTCATGACTATTACTGCACTGACCCTCCACAAATCCAATTACATGAGCAAAACTCATGTCAGCAGCAGCCTCCGTCCCTTTTTCTTTCTCTGCTCCACATCTTCCTCCTCTGTAGCTGTGTTTTGTTTTTAAAGTCGCATCCTTGAAGAGGGTAAAAGGGCCAGCGGAGCAACAAAAAGTAAAATACATGTAAACGAACAAATCAGTATGTTTGTATGTGTGCTTGTGTCTCTCTTGTACAGCATTTGGAAGCACTAGGCATTAGACATCAGAACGTATTATATATAATCTTCACAAGCTTCGCCAAATTAGACTATATTAACTCTGCGTGGAGAAACTTTGAAAGTATGCTTCGGTTCTCTTGCAAAATAATTGCATTTTTCTTTGCAGATCTTGATTCCTCTTGACACTGAGACTCCTTTATTGAACTTCAAATCCCCTCGTGAACTCGCACAAATTAAGTCATTATTTTGGAAATGTATTCAGGAAAAACAAAGACTTGAACTGTTTTGTGCACCATCCCTACCAACAGAATGCAGTCTGGCCCTCATTAACTCCCTCTCTACGTACCATCTGACAGTATATACCAGCGGTCTATCCCACACATAATAAGCAAGTTGGCTCCATGTTCACTAATTATCTTCCACTAATGAGGAAATTCAAATTAGAGCACAGCTAGGACTGTACATTTTCAAACAGCTCAGGTATTCATCACACAAGCCTTTTCCAAAGACGTCTTCGGGTTATTAATATGTCCAATTTCACACAGTTTTATTATTTTTTTTATTATTAGAATTCTCTGTGCACAATTACGCGAGTTAAAGCCGATAGAGTATGAAGATGGATAGACTGGAAAAGTTGCAGTGGGAAGTCTCTGACCTCAGTTGACAAGTAATGGCACAACGGCACAGCACAAGAGGTTGAACAGCTTGTCCAAAACTTCCACTGCTGGCTTCAAAATGCTTGACAGCTGGTTCTTATCTTTGGCAAAGCGGAGAGGAAATTATCACCAACTCCAACTTTCTGTTCACAGCACCCTGAGGAAAGAAGGAATATGTATTTTCGGTTTCACCAGAACAATATGCAGATGAACACATTTAAAAATGAATGGGAGGCTATTAGAGGTATGAAAGAGAAATTGCTGGAATTAAAGAAAAGAAAGATAAAGAAAAACAGAATGAGTGAGATTGGCAATGATAGAAAACACTCAGAGACAGAACAAGGACTATTACAAGCAGAATGTTAATCAAGAAATGTTCAGAACGGAATAATAATGTAGTGCTTCCAGCACACCGTGCACTTTATATTATATACTGCCTGCCACAAACAGTACTCAGTGAAGAAATTGTAGTGCGCTGTGTTACATAAAAGCAGTAGTACGCCTAAGAAATAATCATTGCTGATTTGTATTGTTCCTTTAGTTATTTTAATCCAATGAAATCCTTTTTTTTTTCTCTTTCTTTGTTTTGGTAGTTTGATCAAATATTGCAAGAAGGAAATAAAAGAGTCACACTCAAAGCCAGGGCCAAAACCTGATAGATAGTACAAATAACAAACACCTATTATGTAAAAGACATAATGGCATAATGATTTAGTACTTATGTAAATCAGCTGTTCTATTAGAATTGGAGTTTACTGAATAAATGAAGGTTCATTAGTCAACATGAACTAAGTTCATATTGATTTCAGCATTTACAAATACATTATTAAAATGACAAGTTTGCATTAGTTAATGCACTGTGAAATAATTAACAAACAAAAGATTGACTGTATTTTCATTAACTAACATTAACAAAGATTAACTAATAGGATAATAAGTATATTGTTCATTGTTCACTCATGTTAGTTAATACGTGTTACCCTGATGACAAACATAATATATAAAGCAAAGATAAAAGCAAAGATAAAAAAGCAAAGGTGGCTAGAATGTATATTTAATTAATGGAAATACTGAATAATAACCCCCTTACAAAAACTATTACTGTACTATATTATGCCAAATATGATCAAATGTGTGTTTGGATTTGGTAGCCACATTGTAAACTGAAGTCGAGTGCAATGTGTGGGATATCTTTGATGCGGCATGCTTTGATTGTATGCTGTATGTTTTGACAGATCAGTTGACTTTTCCATGCATGCAGAAAATATCCACACTGTGCATTGTTTATTTTTTGTACTGTTATAGTTAGAGTAGTAAAAGTATTGTGGTAGTATGAAACACACAAATGTTCTCTATAACACCACCCTTGTGGTTTGAGCACAGGATCTGCCATTGGCAATGCTCAGAGAAAACAATGGGACAATTATGGGATGTGAACGGTGCTGTGAAGTTCATACAGAACAATGGATTTAGCACAAGATTAAAGCAGATTTAACAGTCATGTGTTTGTGTGTGTGTGTTCTGTCCAATTGTCTGTGTGTGTGTGTGTGTAGAGGAGGTTAAATCTGACTTAATTCTGCAATTAAATGATGTGATTTTAGCATCATCTTCAACAGCAGGGGTGATATAGGGGTTGGAAGTTAGGAGAGGAAACAGAGGTGGAGATAGAAAAGGTCAGGGAGGGAGGAATTTAAAAATGTTTCTGTGAAAGGTCAGATTCCATCTCCAGGTCATGCAAGTTATGAGCTGATTAGAAATCTGAGGAAGGCACAGCCAAGAGCAAAAGATTCCAGCCCTTGGCAACAGATGAAAGAATAGCAAATTATTATTTTATTATTTTACATGTACAAAAAAAGGAAATTAACAGAAAGTAGTTGGTTATAAAACAAGTTTTATTCTAGCTGAAAAAAATCAAATAAAATCAACATCTTACATTGCCATTCATAAATAAGGCTATTATGATAAACAATAGCATAAAAAGGCCTTGTAGAATATCAAACGGAATTGTTGAGGGTTTTTCATCTCCTGTAGCTCCCCTGTGATTTTCTTGAACTGCCCAGCTGCAAGACACTTGATGAAAATCACAGTTCCAATGCAATAAATGGGAGTGTGATAAAGACCCAGTTGGATTCTAGGAATCAGATATGAATCAAAAAAGTCCTGTAGCAATTTCTTTATATCCAGTAGGTGCTTTGAGAATTCTTATTTGATCCTATTAGGATGCTTTAGGTTTGGTTCCAAACTATGATTGGCATTCCAGTTGCCGTCCTGTACACGTTGCTTATGGTCTTCACTGGAGCATTGAGTCATTTTATCAATCACCGAAAGCTAAATGTCATCAATTTTATTCAAGATAAATACAGTATAAATTTACTGTAAATGTTTCAGCTGTCAATCAATCAGTCTTTTGTTTTCTCTAGAATGTTAGAAAGGACTTTGACAGTATGATCCTTGCGGTTTATCAGATTTCTAGCGGTAGTTTTCATCATGCTTGCAGTATTTCTCTAAAGGTAATCAGAAGTGTAACACATAATATTTTTTCAAGCTGTCAAGAGTTGACAGCAGCGATTTTAAAGACTTCTGACAAGGCCGAAAGATGAATTATTCTCCAATCATTTTGTGTGTGTGTGAAGACTGAAAAGACCTCATATAAGACCTCATGTTCTTTACGTTGTCAGTTAAGCAGTGTCATACATAAAACCCAGGAATGCTGCCTGCAGAAAAACTGACATATATTCTCTCTTTCTCCCCTGTACCCTTTTCTGTCTCTCCTCATTTTCTTTTTCTCTTTTCTTTTTCCTCTCCTCTATACCCTTTCATGCCTTCCATAGCTGCTCTGTCAGCTGTTGAAGGCACAAACTGCATCTGCAGGAGCCCCTGTAACATGACTCGATACAACAAAGAGCTTTCCATGGTCAAGATCCCCAGTAAAACTTCTGCACGCTACCTGGAGAAGAAGTTCAACCGGTCAGAGAAGTACATCACGTGAGTACACTCACACGTCTGTGTTAAGTCACTTTTCCCTCAAATACATCAAAACTGCTTTGAATTCAGCACTCAAAAGGTCTCTGAAGTGTTTTTTTTATGTATGTTGTAACTTTTTCTCCACGTTCCAAACTTTTTAATTGTTGTCCCTGTAATACCTTTAACTTTTACCTCATTACTGCCACCAATTTGCAGAATTATCACCTCATGATGTTCCACCTCATATCAAGATCACAAAGATGTAGCTTGTTAATGATCACAAGCTTGCGCTCTTCTAGCAGGGATGAGCTGTGCTGTTATTAAGCTTGAGAAATATTCTGAAATTAAGAATTTACTTCAATTTATTCACAAGATTGAACTAAACTGGGCATGAATCAAGGGATGTTAAAGTGAAATGACAGGAAGATGACTCTTAAGATTTTTGATAGGTCTTTTGGAGAAGTCTCTACTGTAAATAAAAGCAGCAATATTTGTACAATTTAAAATATATATTTTTTAATTTGATTAATTTATGTAATTTATTGCTGTAATGTACCTGTATATATTTATTTATTTATAGTATATTTTTCTATATTTATCCATATAATTTATACTATGTATAAATATATTTAATATATAAACTTACAATTTTTCCTAAAAATATACATATGTATTTATATATACATGATAAATATACACAGTACACACACACATATATTATGTACACAAAAACTTTTATATTGGATGTGATTAATCATTGCCCAGCACTAGTATGACTGTGTGTGTGTGTGTGTGTGAATATATATATATATATATATATATATATATATATATATATAAAATGTGAAAAAGTAATGTTTCTGGAAAGTGACTTTTGTAACGTTTATTGATAATTAATTATTAAATTATAAACTTTAATTTTAACTTTTTCAATTATAAACACCTAAACAGTGGGTTTGCTTTTAAATTAATGTTATGGCATAATTTACATACATTTACAATTATAATTTTTAAAATACAAATTAAGAATATCAATTAAAATTGAACTGATATCATTGTTCCACTACAAATGATGTGACACTGTACACAAGGAAATGGACGCTGTATTCACACTCCGCCTGTGTGTTATTGTTCTACTTAATGTGTGTTTGAAATGTTGCCTCAGTTAATAGATGCGCTTCTCTACAATAAAAGCAACATTAGGACACCAGGACATTTGATGTGGCTCTCAGACATATTTATTTCTCTTCTAGACATTTAGCTGACAAGTTGGGAACACTTTTGCTTTGTGTCAGGAAGATTCAGGGAGTTGTTCTTCAATATAGTGACAGATATCACATCCTCTCCATTCATTAGTTCATCGTCATAGCGATAAGCTTGTGATTGATGTGTCTGCGATGTGGAGCTATTGGGAATACTGAGTGTCTCTCTCTCTCTCTCTCTCTCTCTCTCTCTCTTTCACACACACACACAGAGATGTTGCTCAAGCACAGAGTCAATTAAATCAGCATAAAGCAGACAGCATACTGTATCATCACTCTGGTGTCCCGCTAGAGAGATAAGCTTTTCTAGACTGCTTCATTTTATGATGATAGAAAAAAACTTGTTTACTTTAACTCCTCCACACATACACACAAATTATCAGTCATGCCAAGATCATTCATCTCTGCAGCATAATAGAGGCATAATGAATGCTTGAGATAATGTTAGTGTAATTGTTGTCAGGGTTTAGAGGTTAGCCCTCTTGCAGTTTACCAACTAACATTGAATAACTGCCAATTTGCCTTTGGCCTGTTCTTGAAACTGCTGTGAGAAAGGTGTAAAAAAGCAAAAAACTGTATCCTAATCAGGTGGCACACAGGAAAGGGAAGATGTGCACTAGTGCAGATGTACAGTAATCACTAGAATAACGATAGACCATTTTTATTGTCTGTACATCTTTCCTAAGCAGCCATGACATT
Organism: Enteromius radiatus; assembly: GCA_032357445.1. Classification (NCBI taxonomy): domain Eukaryota; kingdom Metazoa; phylum Chordata; class Actinopteri; order Cypriniformes; family Cyprinidae; genus Enteromius; species Enteromius radiatus. Next base: position 20,673 of record JAUCMS010005667.1, read on the forward strand.
TTATTGGTCATTTATTTTTATTTCTGTTGTGTCACACTGGTTAGCTCCACCTACAGTGAAATCTCATTGGTTTAAATTCTGCTCCACTTAACTTAATATTAAACATCAGAAATCTTTGTTGCTTGTGTTGTGTTGTGCACGTATTTATTTCTGGTGTAAACAAACAAATCACTTTTTTGCAGGTAGCCTGTTTTCTGGTTCTGAATTATAACTACAAAACATTACTCTTTGTGTTCTGTTGATGTAGGGACAATATCCTTGTTCTGGATGTGTTCTTTGAGGCTCTGAATTATGAGACCATAGAGCAGAAGAAAGCATACGAGGTGGCGGGTCTACTAGGTAACACAGCACACTGCAGCATGAATACGGTGTCTTTTATCTTTCTGTCTCTCTCTCTGTTCCTCTAAATCATAAATATATTTATGCTGCAGGTGATATTGGTGGTCAGATGGGCTTGTTTATCGGTGCAAGTATCCTGACCATACTGGAGCTATTTGATTATGCATATGAGGTATGTCAACATCTAATCACAGGCTTCAAAATTAACTGCGAAGCAAATTGAGAAGATATACATAAAATTAATTATTTTTGCATTTATGTATCATTTATCATTACATTATAAATAATATATTTATTATAATATTCAAAATATTTCTAAGTACTGTATTTATTTTGAAATATTTATTTAATAATTTGCCATCAACATAATCACAAAATTGCAGCATCTATCATTCACAAGTTTGGGGTCAATAAGATTCGATAGTGTTTTTATTTACACTTTTATCAAATGTATCTAAAGTGAGAATAAAAATTTATAGTGTTATAAAAGATTAGCACAATTATTTTCAATATTACGAATAAATAAAAAACATAATATTTAATAAAACATTTATTTAGCAGCAAATATGCATTAGTATGATTTCTGAAAAATCGTGAGTAATGATGCTGAAAATTTAACTTTGCCATCACAAGAATAAATTACATGTTAAAATATATTTAAATAGAAAACTGTTCTTTTAATTTTACTAATATTTCATAATATTATTTTCACTGTGTTTAAAGCAAAAGGCAGCTTTATTGAGCATAAGTCATGCTGAGAAGTATTTCAAAAAAAACTTTAGCGACCCCAAAGTTGAATGGTGATATACAAAATGAGTCTGGTTCACTGTGTCAAAAATGTGCCCCTTGTGATCCTATTGCAAGACATATTATACGTATGTGATTATCATTCTTAATAGTTACAGTACCAGTATTGGCAAGAAAGGTATATATATTTACTCACCCAAGCCAATTTTTACATGCATTTGGCATTTGTCGAGTGTTAATTCTGAACCCTGTCTGACACACAAACATGCTGTTCTGTGTCCAGACTCAGAGGCACAGGAGACACTATACACACTGTAATAAACACACTCAGACATGATAAATGCAAATGTATTCAGAGAAACATGCAACACACACAGATTCCCCCAGACACAGCGATGGCTGTTGAAAACTTCAGTTTGTCTCTGGTGTAGAATGAATGACACTCTGATGGAGAGTTTCATCATAATGAGCCTTCATTAATTCTGCATTGCTGCTGGTCTCTTTGCTCTATGGACAGCAGCCAGCACAAGCCCTTACACCACTCATACCCTCAGGGGGCACACACACAGACACTCACTAATTTTACATTCTAGCCTGTCCTGTTTTAATGGATTTTTGATGCAAAATCACTTTAAAAGAACATATTTCATCTTAAAAAATTATTATCTGAATAAGCCTCTCTGTGTTTTAAGTCTTTTGGCAGCTGTTAGCAAAGCACATAAAAATAAAAAGAAACATTAAAGCATTTAGCTTCATTGGAAATGCATGAGAACTATACCCAGTGCCCAATGAGATTTTAGCTTTAAAAATATGGTCATAAGAACTGACCTTTTATAGAGCCTTTTTTTTTTTAATTCACAAGACTCAATAATGTCCACGGGGCATGTAAAGCCTCCTCTGATCCAGGGCAGTGGCTCCTCTCCCAAGTGTGTGATATTATGAATCATACTAGAGCTCATGCATATTGATTAGGTCAGTCTCACATTTCTTGGTAACCTCCTATTGCAACCCAATAATGTGACCTAAGTAATATTCATGAACTAGGCCTTTACCATATTAGAATCAGACTTGGCCAAAGATTTTCATATAACCAAAAATTTATTCCAAGAAAAGCACAGCCGACTCAACAACAATAAACAAGCTGCTCACAGAAATGATAGTGGTCATAGTGATATTGTGAGTGTATAAATAGATATTTGTGACAAAATGTTAATTTTTTAATCTCTTATCTATCCCTTTACAAATAAATATTAATCAAATTTATAATTGCATCTAATAAACCAGTCTTTAAGAAAAAACGTTTGAGTATTTTTGAGTATTTGTGATTATAAATAGATGCCATTTAATGTGAAGACATTTAAAACTTTATTTTAGCAAACACCACTGTTTTAAAACCACTGTGACATGCATTGACATCCACTGTTGCCAACAATTTTCAATGGAAAGTAGTAAAGCCTGCTTGAAAAGTTGCTAATGATGTCATACGCTAATTAGCATATTCGCTTTTGTATTCTGCAATCCTTTTACATTTGTTTGCCTTTCTACTGCTCTCTAGCTAATATGCAATATTTTAATACAGGAAAAATTCACAATACAGCTGTATTCATTGATATATGTTTCAATTTCTGTTGTCGGACAACAAGATTCATATTAAATAGTGACTAAAATGCAGCCCATTAAGGATACTTTTGTGCCTTTAGATCGATTACTTTGTTTCAAAACAGGGATTACATTTTTTACAATGTTGCTATTTATTCTTGGTTCAGCAAAGTTTATTCATGGACTAAAATTGTTAATACAAGTCACGTGTGAGTAAACTGTCCTCTCATTGCAAATTCCACAGATTATTTTCCAGAATTCCACTCAGAGCTGTCATCTGTTAGGATGAAATGGCAACAGCAGGCATATAGTTGGGATTTTTGTAGCTGTCATGATATTAATTTATTATTTTTAGTGCTGGGCAATGATTAATCGCGATTAATCGCATCCAAAATAAAAGTTTTTCTTTACATAATATATGC
>JAUCMS010005740.1:0-23701 GCA_032357445.1 Enteromius radiatus
CTATTCGTCGGCTCTCGACGTGACGTCTCCGTTCCCTACTCAGGGAACGAGGGTTACCATACGTAACCGAGACGTTTCAACCTTTTTCCTCATAATTATGACCTGTTTTCTCAATTAAACTTGTCATAGTTACGACTTTTTATTTCAAAATGAATATTTCAGCTACTGACCCAGAAAAATAATTTAGCATAAAGCATAAGCTCAGTTTTAATACTTTTTAAATGAGTTTTGAGCAAAAACAATACTGCACTGCAATCGATGAGCTTTATCATACCCAGTTGGTTTGTGTCTTTCTGTGCTGATCTATTCATGACTGACTGACCCTCTTTGTGTTCCTCAGACTGTGCGCACCATCCGCCGGCGCCGCTGTTACCCACCGACCTGGAAGCGCTGGGTCTTTTTCCTGTTCCCTGGCACCACCATTGCCACATCAGCGGTGGCCTTATACGCCTTCGTGGAGACGGAGGAGAACTACTTCTACATCCACAGCATCTGGCACATGCTCATCGCCGGGAGCGTCGGCTTCCTTCTGCCGCCGCGTGCCAAACCTGACGTGAAAGTCACTCCCCTGAAGCGGCGGCGAGGCTGTGGCTACCAGCTCTGTGTGAACGAGCACGAGGAGATGGGACTGGTGGACCCAGCGATCATTACCATCAACAGCATATGCACCAGCTGATGACGCTTAGCAACTTGGGACTTTTATTTGCCTTTTTTCTCCTTCCTTTGGATTATAAAAAACATGGAAAACAAAGCCAGAGAACTTACTGATGCACTGTAAATAACTTTTGACCGAAACACACAGACATACACACACTCTTGCATATGCGTACAAGTTTTTGTCATCGTTATTTGGATTACTATTATCGTTAATAATATGGTTTGCATTGTTAGTATCTGGGAATGGTTTGTGTCAGTACAGCGATGCACTGTTATTAGTGCATTCTTTAAACGGTCTGAGCTGATTTTTCTGCTGCTATTGACAGTGACTGTAAAATTGAAAAATGTGTCATGTAATTTATTCATTGTTTTCTGGCACTCAAATGACCAAATGTTTTATTGTGTTTAAAGGAAGAACATTATGTGGATGTATCAAGGGCACTGTTTTTGTTTTTTTTTTACTTTCTAAACATCTTTTGCACTGAGACACAAAAAATGTGATACTGTACATTTTTTAAATATAAGTATAGTTATGATCCAGTCACAATGTGTACATGTATAGTATAGTTGTTTTCAGTGGAATGTCTGATTGTACTTTGGATTGCATTGTATTGCCTTTGCAGCATAATTGATTGTCGATTTATAGAAGGTTTAGGAAAGTGTTCATTGCCAAGACCAGGTTTTAATACGAAACCTCAGATAAATAACCTCATATTTCCTGTTGTATTTACCTAGTGGGGATCAGAAGGAGACATTTTAAAGCAAAAGCAAATGATAAAGCAAATAAACGTTTTATTTTTTCGGTATCAAATCAGATTCGTTATTTGGCTAGGTGTAAAATGTAATGTGTTACTACTTGAAATTGACACACCAGACTGCTGTCATACACTGATATATTGAACAGATGAGAAACTGCAAACAGGGGCCTCTGGGATTTAAAACCCATTTTTAAATAAATCACTTTCTCCTGGCTTCATATCATGACATCATCCTCCGTATTTCATTTCTTATGAGGATGTCTGTCCTAAAGTTCCCAGCGTATGTGCTTTCATATAACATATTAGTCTTTAACAACATAGAGCTTAAGGACTGTTTTTTTTTTTTTCTCAGATAGTGGTACAATATATCTGCCTTTGACTGGGGATGAATCATGTGTCATGCTACTAGTTAATAATTAGAATTTTTCTCCAAACTGAACATTTGTTCAGTAACCCCCTTTTAATTGAAAGGACATCCAGTGATTCTATCTGAAATTAAATCAACCTGGTCTCATAAAAATATGTGCCTTACCGCACGTTTTGTCGTAGTTTCTTAGAGAAATGTCCACCGAGTGGTGCTGAAACACAGATTCAATACATGAACCCTGGCACGTTTATTAAGCTGATATAGGTATGTATTGTGGACTGTTGCTACAAGTTAATGCTAATATCATGTTGGAAATATGTCCAACACCAAATCCAACCCTAAACCTACCCGATAGTGTTAACAAATGCAAAACTAATATAAAAACACATTTGTTAATGCAACCGTGTCATTTCAACTTCCTTTTACACAGATTTGAACTGTTTTGTCAAACCGTAGTTACACAGGATTCAAACTGGTGCTTCTGGCCTCTCAACTACATCATACTGTGTATGAAAACCCATAGATATAGCTGAATATGTGTGATACTAACATTCAAAAACATCAGTTTTCAAATATCCCAGTATTTTAATATTGTTTTGAAATCATAACATGACATTCTACAAGTAACTGTGCGAAAATTACCCTTTATTAACCTAAACCCTAAATTTGTGTGAAAATGAATAAAAGAATGTCGGATATTTACTGCCTCTATTGTTCATTTCTTTTGGAAACTACAGTGATTTCATTTCTTGCTAAAAAGTGCACCCATGTTATGCCATGAGACCAGCTACCCATTAAATCCTTTCTATCATTGTCCTAATATGTGACTTTGGGCCACAAAACCAGTCATAAGTGTCAGTTTTTCTAAATTGAAGTTTTGTTTAGAAATTTGCTCAGAAACAAACTTTACTTAATTTTTACTTAAAATAGTTTTTGCAGGAACAGTCTATAAACCCTCGTGTGCTAATTGTATTCAGCTGTGTGCCCTCCCACATCCGCAAAAACAAATCAACGCTTCTCTAAACTTGATCTTGTGTGATTTAGCGTTTTGTGTTGATATTCAGCTTTTTGCCAATGGGCACTATGCTCATTTCTCCTCACATAACACATTCGCTGAGGCTCTGTCATGCGTCGGCGCAATCTTTTGCAATTTTTCTAGTCAAAATGGGAATTGATGAGAGATGCCACGCTGAGATTGGATTCTAGATGGCGAGAAGGTTTAGGCCGATTTAGGCCTCTGAGCTAATGAAAACCAATTCTCTCATATTTTAACTTTGCCCCTATTTGCAGTGTAATTAGGACATGGCATTAAAATTATGATCTAATCCACGCGCTTTCAGTAAATGTCTTGAGTATCTGTGTTGCAAAGGAAGTGTCTCAGCAGGAGTCTGGACTGACAGCAGCATTGCAAATGGGAGGAGCAGCGTAACGTGTTTTAATTAAGATATGCATATGAATTTGTTCGCAGCCACTGAGGATGACAGCACATGAATTAGTCAAATGAACGAGAGACACTTAAGCCTGACAACCACATGAAGTATGGGGTTGAACAGGAAACATGACTAACAATCCAGTAAAACTCTAAAGCATTTTAATGCAATCAATTCACATACATATACAGTAGTCATTTTAAACATTTCACCAGTGAAACACAAAGTGTTTCTATTTATAATTGACATTTTATTAGACATGCATGTTTTGCATTTTTTGCATCAGTGCATTTTATAGTATGTATATAGAGGATTCATCAAAGCTGTTTTGTCCTTGCACTCACCTTGTCTGATACTGACCTCACTCATACAAATTCATAAGATTTTGCTAAACTGCACATATTTTACATAAGTTGGCAATAAATATGAATTTACACAAATGACCTACACCTAAACCCGCCCCTACCCATCACTAGACAAATTATACAAAATTAATTTTGTATGAATTTAGCCACCTCGTAAAATATATACTAATTGGTTGTGAGACTGTGTTGAATGATCCCGCCCAAATCTAATCACATTGATTGAGCCAATGTTTTTGGTTAGAATGCGCAAAACCAAATAGTTTTAAAAGCATAGTTTTGCAGGCTGGCCCAGGAGAAAGTATTTTAAAACAAAAAATGAACACACACCAACATTAAACGATAATGACAGATTCTGAAACAAAAATGGAGAAGTCTTGATGTATTCTGCTCATAATTCCTGGCTCATAACCCAGAGTATGAGGGGAAGAGTAAAAGAAGTTAAATCAAAACTGACAGTGCAGCAAATCAGCACAAAGACAGACCACCAGAAATATATATGCATTTTTTTTACAATTACAAAATCTACTTCAGTAGATAGATATTTTGCAATGGCACAAAATATTCTCCCATTGTAAAAGATAACAAAAATAAATAAAGTCTTCGCATAATAACTACTTTTAACTGAATTGGCCGTAAATTTGTATGAATTCACACATCTTTACCCTCCACTTACAGTTTTGGAGGTGGCCCTTTTTCCCCCTAAAAATCATTATTTCCATATGATTCACATCGTACAAATTCATACAAAACAGTTAACGCATTAAATAGGCATGTTTTCTTATTAGATTTTACGAACAAAAGCTTTTTGTCTAACAAATCATACGAATCGCAGATGAATTCATCTCAATAATCACACAATTCTGAAATTAGCAAGTCCAGAAGCAAATAACCTTCACACTAGTCAAGAATAAAAAAGCGCAGAAAACTTGATAAAAACATTTCTTGGTAACTGACCTTTATCAAAATAACGTTAGAAAGCAGCAGTTCTTCACTTGTTAGGTTCATCAAATCAATTAAACTGTTAGGATTTGTGCGCATTGCATAACCTATGATTCATAACTTCACTAGGGTAAAAACAGTATTACATTACATAAAAAAAAGACAAGTAAACTTTTTTTTGCACAAACAAGAATTATGTTCAGTCCATTGAGGCTGGACATACAGTAGCATAAATCGTGGAGTGCAATGCCCTTAAAGTGCATAAAGTACTTTTTACATGATATGTCATTACTATCCAGATCCTTCTTTGTAAGGGTGTCACGATTTAGATTTTAAATTGAAATCGATCGAAATTCATGCTCAATCTCGATTATCAAATCAAAAAATGGAATCGTCGATGCTGCCACGCCCCCATGTCATGTCAGCTTGCCTTGCTTGTTGAAGTGCTGCGAGTCAACCTAACAGCTATTACAAACAGCCAAAAGATAGCATGGCAACTGCAGACGCAGAGGGGACCCGTCCTCCTCTTTCACTGAAGTCGCCGGTGGGGAAGTATTTTGGATTTCCAGTGAGTTATGTTGATAATGTTCATGTTGTCGACAAAAAAACACTACGAAATCCCAAGTAGAACGGGTAGTATGGTGATACCCTCCATGTACAATCATGTGAAGGAGAAAGTTATTGAAGCTCTTAGCAGTTCACATTTAGTAGCCTTGACTACAGATTGCTGGACCTCCTTTGTATAAGTTTCCAATTGACTGAAGATATAAATTATTGTTACATTAATGAAATGTTAATAAACATTTCAAATTTGACCATGCAGTGTGTGGTACATTGTGAACAAAGGTCAGATATTATTATATTGCATAAAAGTCTTAAAATGGCATAGCTTGTGCTTTCAAATTTTTCTTTTTTAAATCGAGAATCGAATCGAACTGTGACTTTAGAATCGAAAATGTAATCGAGTCGAGGATTTGGAGGATCGTGACACCCTTACTCCTTTGCATTAGTATCCATCTGCATGGACCTCAGTAGCTGGAGCTCCGTAGGCTCCTACGTGTTCTGCATTCAGTCGCAAAATCATAGAAAAAAAGCAATCAGAACACTGAACACCCACCTCTTCTATAGGCCTGTCTACCCCTGAAAACAACCGGAAGACAGAGTTGTTTGTAACCCCAGAAACACAGCCAGACAGAGACCCAGAACCCCCCTGCTCTATATGAAGCAGAGGGCTGCTCACAGTCTCATGAGCAGACAGTCCAACGTCAGCCAGGTTTCTCAGCATAACCACAGAATGAAGCAAGGCAGGAAGCCCTCCGGTCACGGCAACAATCTGATGACCCTCCGGATCATCCACCTCATCTTCAGTTATACTTAACACTAGAGGAAAACTAAAATAAGGCTCCTGAGTGATATCTGAGGTGAAGTCATTGACAATCACTCCACTACTTGGTAAGTATTTCCCAGATCCCCACGTGCTGTTGAGTGAGGTGGAGATTACTATGAAATCACCGTGACTATCGAGGATTCCTACATGACTGCTTGTGGTATTTAATGTGAACATCTCTCTGAGAGTTGTGTTGAAAAATTCATTTGCCAATTTTAAGAGGGCATTATAAGAAGCAAAGCCATTATCGTGATCTCCGTGGCTTGGAAAATTCAGGTTTTGCTCTCGGACTCTATTTAATATATTGGATACCATTCTACCTGTAAGCTGGTTGGGGGCTGAAAGAATGCTGTATTTCTCCTCTGCCACGATAAGGGGCTCATTGATTTCTCCGCCGCTGGCCTGAGTGGCAGCAAGGAAAGCCGCTCTCTCTGCTTCAGAAATGTCTTGAGCCAATTTTACGGCCAGGTTTTCCGGGAAATGGGAGCCATTTAGGCTGACGCTCAGCAAAAGTTCTGATAGATGCCCGTTGGTGACGTGCTCGCCCCCTGATTTCACATGGCCGGTCGTATTGCAGAACACATCACACAGTCTTGACTGGAGAATTTTGTCCTTGTGGGTTTCTAAAGCCCTGGAGAGGATTTCATCAATAAGGAAACCCTCTTTAGCGAGTTTCGTGGCGCCCTCGAAAAGTCGACTCCATTCTAATTGCCCGTACGTGGAATGCAGCAGTCGAAGACCTTGCAATAATGAGGGAGCACCATTTGTAGGCCGCTTCTGAGAAGTGTCGTGTATCGCTTTAAATGATCTTGTGGTGTGATTGTACAAAATTGCAGAAAACACTCCACCTTGAAGAAAAGGGAAGCACCAATGAATCATTCAGCAGCCTCAAAAAGTAGTTTATGCTTTTAGTAACCTTGTGAAAGGCAAATGCGGTGCTAATTAGATGTAGATATTAACAACAAACAGTATGCATTTGAGAGTCTAAACCGCTCAATTATTCATGCATGAGTGATTTTTTGTTGCTAATAGGCTTTTTCCATTCTTAATTTAACCTTTCATAAACATTATTTTACATCTAAAGAGATGGTCTTAAAAACAACTCGCTAAAACCATTTGAAATTCATAAAACTTCATCAAAACTTGCTCATGGTATTTTTAGAAAATGTTAAAAACTAAAACTGCAGATTGCGGGAAATTACATCATGCATCAGAAAGAGCTAGAAATCAATAATAAATCACAAAATCAATTATGATTGTTAATAAATCTGGCAGTGTTGTAGTCAAGACCAACTCATTCAAGACCAAGTGAAGAATCAATGACGAATCCAAGACCACATGTTCATGGTTTTGTCATGTACTCAGAAAAATGTGGACTTATTCTTGACAATTTTCTGGTCTCTGTCTTGACTCAGAGCACAGTGAGCTGGTCTCGACTAAACACAGAATTGTACTTTCTGTTTGGTAAGACTTTCTACGAAGCCTGTATTTATTATACATTGTAAGGGTATTCTTAAGGCATTATAATGAATGCATAATGCATTATAAATAACTTTATAATATTTTGCATCATCTAATGAATATTAATAACAACAGTTTTATTGTGTTACAATATTTACTTATTTGTGGTTATAGCTTTTAAGAATATGATAATATATAACACATAATCCACTTAAAAATGCATTATTGTCTCATATCTTGCCATTTTACTTATGTTACTTTACTTAAAGCGGAAAAATACCACTTATAAGTAATGATATCAGTACAGATGAATGTGTAATATGACACATTTGCTTTGAACATTTTTTGTATATAATATCAGTTTGATTATTTTGATTGTACCCTATAAACAGCTAACTCAGTAATACATGTCAACTAGCCTTCATTAGAGTATTAGTATTGTGTCTGCTATTTATATGCTAACACTTTATTTTGATACTGTAGTTCCTCAACAGACATACTGAGTACAGGATGGTTATATAGCGAATATGTGAATATTCCATCTACCCTACCTAATTCTATTAATACTCTTAGGTTTATATAATAAATATTGCATTTTTTTCAGTTGAAAGTATTAGCTAGCTCACATTAGGAAACTCAAATAACACTCAGCACCTAACCACTCAGAGGATGTTGTAAGTTACTGTGCAGATCTTTAAACAATGTCAAGATATGATATAGTCCATTACAAATGAAGTAGATGTAATACTTTGTTTTATAAATAATCATACTCTTAAAAGTTCAAATAATCACAAATTATGTAAATATTATAATACATTTTTTTAAATTATTAATTATGCATTCATTATAATGCCTTAAGATGACCCTAATAATGTATTATAAATAAATACAGGCTTCATAGAAAGTGTTATGTTTTGGTTCAACCTACCAAGGCTCTGAAAATTTTGATTTGTAGAAGTGAAGCAATGAAAAGTGCATACTATTACAGACCTAATCCAGCGGTATGTGGATGAACAACTCCTAGGCAGAGTAAAGCAGCAATCCCTGCATCGACCACATTCCCTCTCTCCTGAAGAAGCTCCTTACCAATACTGGAACAGAGTGCTTTAAGTCACACAGAAGATATAAAATACATATTTATGGATTTTCTGCCACAATATACATATTAGTTTGTACTATAATTATTAATGAAAAGAGACTTGCCAGAGTCTGTGATGATAGCAGCATTGTGGTACAGCGACTGACTGTGCTCATGAGTGTGACTACCGTGATCATCATCGTGATCATGATCATCTCCGTCTTTGTGGTCATGTTCGTGGTCATTGTGGTCACCATCATCTTGATGATGTTCATCATGGTGTTTGTGGTCTTCCTTCTCAGAAATATTGTTTGTCTTGTTAGTGCCTTGATGATTTGACAGGTCCAGACGTTCGTCAATTCCAGGCCAATGGCAATTCCACTCATAGATCACAAATCCGAAAACAATTCCCAGAAGAATGACAGCCACTGTGACCCTGACACAGGTGTCTTTTTTCCTTGTCCTTCCTTGTTGATTAAAGAAAGGCCTGCATATTTTAAGAACAATACCAATGTGTAGTCAAAGCTCAAATATAAAAGAGTTTTTGCTTTTCTGTGATGCTGCTCTCAATCAGTCTGAGTATATCAGCAGCCAATTTGTTCTTTGTAGCTGATAACAAGAATACATTTCATAGTTGGACACCAAAAAGTTCACCCAAAAATGAAAATTCTGTCATACTCATGTTGTTGATATCTGAGCCAGTACACTCGTGTTAAGACACACACAAAACAGGCAGCATTTCAAGTATCTATCTATCTATCCATCCATCAAAGGATTTATAAGGTGTGTGTATGGCACATAGGGGGGCATGGCACATGATAGGGGAGTTTTGGGGGGGGGCTTTAGTTCGAAAAGGTTGAGAACCTCTGGGCTAGATGATGGGAATTTGTCTGTTCCTCGCACAAAGTTTTTGTAGCCTATGACTTGTGTCATATTGCAAGAGCTAGACAGTTTTATGACACGATTATTATCGAGTTTCCCAGCTTTCTAAAAATTTCCATGCATCATTCGATTTTGTGAACTAGTTGAAACTACTCCTAGTAAACATTTGCCATGAGAGCGTTAAAATAGCATTTTAAGTAATTATGTATTAACGTAATTGTTAAAAGAAATGAATCACAACTGTCTATAAGCGACATTGCTAATATTTATAGTGGAATCTACACTGCTAGAGACGCGACGCGCCAAAACTTCAAACATCCTATTATAACGTGAAGGTGTACACAGCAGGTGCTCTGCTATAGTTTTCGCGTCGGGTCACGTGTTAAAATGGCTAGATTGAGCACCTAAAAGATAGCAGCCACGACATATGACAAAGTGCACTTGACAATATAGCAGATTCTCTTAAAATGACATTTAACTTGCGTGATAGATTTCATGCAAATTTTACTTTCATTTTGTCACTTACGAGTGGAAATCTATGGTAATTTCTTCGTCTTCATCTTCGGTATAATCGTTGTCGTTTTCATCTCGCACATCGCTTGCAAGTACTTTATATTTAACAGTGTTCGATGCCATTTTCCGCGTGTGCGTTTGCCTCTGTCGATAACACACTGGTTCTAGTAACCTAGAAATCTTCTACTTCCTGTTTGTCCTGACTTTCAGGCCAGGTAGAAACTGCACAAATCCTACTGATGGGCGTGCACGTCAAAGTTACTGTGTTTCAAGACAACTCATTTGTTTTTACATTTGTTCCACCCCCACAATTTGTCTGTTTAAACTTGCCTGTGTAGTTAATTCTGCAGTACATAATTATAATAAAGCTAAAACTACAAATGACCTTTAGTATTACATATTTTATAATAGTATTATGTTATTTATATTTAACTATAGTATACTAATATTTACTGGAGGTCAAGCGGCAGCTAACACTAATATTCCCAGATTCCTGTGCAAAGGCACATATAGCCTACATTATCATATAGAGGCATAATCTATTTTAAAAATCTTTAGATGTTTTTTTTTTTTTTTTTTTTTTTTCACCTATGAAAGTCAGATGTGTCCACAAAGGCCAAAGCTTGGGGTGAAGCAGTGAGGCTGGTCTGTGCTGATTCTCAATGTTGCAGTGACCTGGAAGGGAGCTGAGAGCATAAGCCTCAATATTCCTTTCAAAGTAGCCTGTGACTCCAAATCTCCATCTTCAAGGGAATCATAGTGCATGGCTTCCCACCTTATTTATTTTTTGACATTTACTGGAAGGTTTTCAAACATGCAGAGTGTAATTGAATATAAAATTCCCGCAGAGATGGTAAGAACCGCTGTCATATCAAGATACAGCGAGAGATTGAGAATCTCAGCAATACTGACCGGCTTAAATGTCACTCATGTGGCTTTGACTTTATTTGTTTATAGTCTCTGTTCTCTGGGTATCACTTGCCCCACTCTATTCCACATGTAGGTCTACAGCAGTATTCAAATACACCTTTATACAGCCCTGAATGTCAGCACATTAGATAACTGGGGGGAAAGAAGAAGAAGAAAAAAGTAGCTTCCATGGAGAACAATCTCTTTGATCAAATTTATGTGTGTTTGAATAGACTTTGAAGTTAGGTGGTTTGTAAGATATAGGCCTACTGTCTGGCAGCAGTTCCTTTGTGAGTTTTGTCTCTTTTTATATTGTCTGGTGCTTTATTTATTTATTTATAAGAAACATGCCATTATTATCCCTGTGGATGAGGTTTTATATAATCTGCATCTTTATACAAAAAACAAAAAGTAGTTTACAAGAGTCAAAATTAAAAGGCAAAGATATTGTCAAAAGATTCAATCAAACCTCCTCATTCGTATTTGTTCATCTGAAACAAATGTTCCAATATACCTATGTGAAGGTAAGGTTTATTTGCATATCATTCATTTCTGCAAAACATCACGTATGCACAATTCTTTGTGATTGTCTTGCTTCGGGTTTACATTTTAGCATATACCCAATATTTTATTATAGTCATTTTTTTTATTATAGACAAGGCTGTGTTGTACTTGTAAATTAACTGAATATTAACAGAAAACCTAAAAATGCAGTTGTAATGTGAGTCCCAAAAATGAGGATGTAAATGCAGCATTTACTTAAAATCACAAGAATCCAGGAACAAGAAAACCTGAGAAAGAACTATTCACCAACAGCCAGTATGACACAAAACAAAAGAAACAATGACTAAATGCACAATACAACCTAAGAAATGCTCGTAATATAAGAAAATGAATTGTTGGCAGATAAATAAATGAGGGCAAAAAAAAAGCATCACTATAGAACACTAAACTTTAAAATAAGATATATTTTAAAACAAAGCAACAATCCCGACCAAACCAGTGCCAGAAGCATGAATTCCAAAACTCTGACGCAAACGTTTGCAAATATTACCTATGATGACAATGTAGCAAGTTATATTTCATGAGTTAAATGAAGGCAGGAAGAAAAAGCATGAGGGGAATGAATGTGGATCTAATAATAAATAGGCTACTGTCAGAATTTGTAATTGCTTCTGATCCTTGAAGTCAGGATTCTGTATCCCCTCTTAATTGGATAGACTTGAAGGCTTTCTATGCAGTTTATCATATCATAACCCATGGACAGCCCAGAATGGCCTGTTTAAATCCTGCTGATTCAACCTGCTGTTGCTCCTAAAGCTTCTTGAGGATGCATATGGTAAGTCAAGAAGAATAAGCTGCTGGTTCATATGAGGAATAAGGATTTGAAAACTATTGATGGGAAAACAGGTTTGGAATGTATTAAAAACTATCTTTTAGTTGAAAAACACTTAATTTTAAAAGGTTACTATGCTCATCTGTGATTAGTTTTTTTTTTTTTTTTTCCTGACACTATTAACATGGTGGCAGGCTGTCAAAATAAAGTGGACAGTTTGGCATTCAACAGCACTTTTCAAACTACTAGAGCAATACCACAAACTTTTGATTGCGTTCTGGCTATATGCATGAGAAAGTCTGCATAAAAAGGGAGCAGATATGTATAGATAAAGACAGACAGACTGTCTAATAATAATATAACGCAGAACCAATAAAATGGTACTTCTTTATAGACAGCGGGGACAAATGTAAGCATAATTGGTTGTGTATTGTGCTTACTGACTATTATGGTATTAGTCAGCTATTTCCTCTTACCACTGTATAAACTAAATACTGTTTATCCAATAATGTTTGATCAAATGGGTTTTAATTCATTTAATTCATTCAAAAATTTGACAAATGATTCCATCATACTGGTGAGATACTTATTTTTATTTATTTTTTTAAAGAAATCACCAAGGTTGCATTTATTTAATTGATTTTAAAAACTATTGAAAACAGTGATGTTGTAAAATATTCTAACAATTTATTTTTTTCTTTTAATATATTGTAATTTATTCCTATGATGGCAAAGCTGCCAGTAGTCTAGTCTTCAGTGTCACAAGATCTTTCAGATCTTTTCAAGATTCTTTGATACATAAAACAGCACTTATTTAAAATAGAAATCTTTTGTAACATACTGTTTTGCATACCAAAAGATAATGATAACGAAATGTCATCCTGGCATGGTATACCGATGGCAGAGCTGATCCTAAAAAAAAAAGAAAAGAAAAACATATGATTAAAATATAAAGTGATGGCAAGCCTTTTTTTAAATGTAACTTTTGTTTGTTCCCCCTTCAGCAGTGGCCCAAATACAGTGGGCCTTATTGAGCAGGGATGGAGTACTGTATGAGTTACGTCCTAGATTTTTTTCCAATCGGGCACCTGTGTTTTCAGTCTCAGCACATTTGTTAAGTGCTGACATAGTCCAACCTTCTTTTGCAAAGTAAATTTTATTCTGAAACTGACTTTATTGTAGAGTCACTAAGAAAATGTCAAGTCTCCCTGTAGAATACCAAAAAGAACACTGACCCATTCAGGTCACATATTTATTATATTCTTTCACGAGCTACAACACTCCACACACTTCATTATACACAGCATTCTCTGATCATCGACACTTTGACATTATCGCTAAAACAAATCACATAAATAAAAGATATTTTTAAAAACTTGGCATTGTTGTCCTTTTTACAGAAGTAATTCCTCCAGCCCTGTGTTGCTAACTGCAGTTTCATTTCGATCAAGTTAACCTGCAGGTAGATCTTCATTATCAGTGCATATGAATCCATGAGACTGTGGAGTCCGTGTTTCATTATAAAATTGTTCAGAAGTGAGAGGCAAGATGGTGTTGAATAATGACTGAAGCACTTACCTGTTTCTATATTTCCATATTTTATGAAGAACCCCATTTGAAGTGTATCTCAACCCACATGATCATTACACCTACAGGACATGTCACAAAGCTTAGATTTTGTCCAATCCCATCCCATAACTAATTCTAATCAGATTGTGTAGACCTCTAAGTAGCAGTTAATCACCTTTCATTCTGCAACTATTGAGATTTCCTCAGAGAGTCATTCAATTTCAGTTCAGGTTTTATTTGGGGAGAGTTCTTTGTCTCAAAGCAATTGCTAAATCACACAGACTTGTCTATCAAACTGTTACTTAGCAATGTGAATTTTAACCAGTTTCCCTTAGGATAAACAACCCTTAATAATAATGTATTGTTGTTTGGACGTTTATTGCTGTTTTTCAATTGAAAGAGAAAGTTTTTGGACCATTTCAGTAGGAAATAAAAAGGCACCATGGGTTAGAGCTGAACAAGAAGCCGATTTTACTGGATGAGAAATATGCTGAAGGATATTGATAAAGTCACCTTGCCCCACACCTCAGCAAAAGAGCACCGTAATTAACTTCACAACACACTATGTAACTGTTGAGCATGCCTCATAGCTGTATGCAATGAAATCAATATTTCTATCCCGGTCTTCACTGCACTTATTTTCGTACTTCATTGACCTTCATATCGATTCTTAAACTATTTACCTCCACAAGCAACAAATGTGTCTCCACCATAAGAACACACAGTGCCATCTAAACTAGATTTACCTAAAAAATGTCAAATGGAAAATGGGAATACAATACTGAGAGTGGGCACAAACCTCTGAACCAATCTGTAATGATTCTCCCAGCAAACAGACTAGTAACAATTAATACGCAATCAGTGTGGATGATGGATTAAATATATGCAACACTGGACGATCAAGACTGATGGTACTGTTGTACCAAATTACTGTGAATTACCTATGGCTGAATCGCAACTATAAAAAAGTAAGTGGCAGTTACTTTCTTTGTATTTGCCAACGGAAATTCCATACAAAGCCAATGCAGAAACAACAGCTAAGCATCACAGAGCAACTCACAATAGTAGCGTTTTGAATGAAACAGTAAAGTGTTACCAGTTTGTCCATAAGACCTCAAAACCACTTAGTGACTGGTGTGTTCGAAGATTCATCCTCCAAAACCGGCTCAAAATGTACTACAAAGTGAATCCTGAAAGAATCAATGCATTTGAACAAATTGAATGAGTGAACGAATCATTGAGTATAATAACTTTGATGGTAATTTCATAGACGCTAAAAAAGTTGTTGCTGAAGGAATCAGTGTTTTTGAACAAATCAGTTGAGTGAATGAATCAATGACTCACCCATATTTGTTTAATTCCCACATGAAACAGTGTATTTGAGTGTTTTTGGACTCATAAGTACAAATAGTATAGCTTGTGCATGTGAATACAGACAATAATAACAATGCTGTATTTCATATGAGGTTATTTAAACCTAAAAAGAATTTTACAATTCACCTTCTCTTTACAAAATCAAAATCTGAAAGAAGAACATTTATGTGGCCATTTTATTTTCCTTGTTTTCTAAAAGATAGCAGTGAATAAATAATCAGCATGAACAAACAAACAAGGTTTGATACCCAACTGTGATAACTGGCCATTTTGTTCTCCATAAATCATTTTCACATTATCAGAGAGCACAGTAAAACCCAGGTGTTCCAGGGAAGAAGGAGAGAGTATAACACATTTCACATGCTCTTATTCAGGTAGCTGCACTAAATAAATGATTGTCCAGTTCTTATCTGGCAGCTCAGTCAACCACACTTGCTGAGGTGGAGCCAAATGATTTGAGCTTCAGAACATGACGCCATGATATCTTCAGAAAAGAACATGGAGGCTGGTTCAGATTCTGCCTCTGCCATCATGAGATTAGACTCCCATCCCACTACCTGCGCCGGGGATCCATGTCACCTATTGTGAAGGCCTGCCATGTTGTATAATGTGTGGATAAACTGAAGTCATACTATTTGAGAGAACCCTGCAGCCTTACTACAGTAATATTAATACTGATGTGAAGCTTTTTTTCACTTCAATCAATACCTGACACGCAAGATACTGCTAGTTTCACTTGCATGAGACAAGATACAGTACCAGAGACATGATATAAAACCGTAAAATAATAAGATATTCTGTGTGCTAAATGCTTTGATTAGAATCCCATGCATTTTAAACACCTTATAAATAGCATTAGCTCCTGTCACTCAAACAGTAGAGTAGGATGCTACCCATTATCTTCCTCTCATCCTGTTACTGACCCCTGTAGGTAGCATCATGACCTCACCCTACCGGGAAGAATTTTGTGCTGAAATAGCTCTGTTAACACAGTACATGTCAGACTCTGACAAATGCATTTATCAGCTCTGCAGCAGTGCTCATTTTTCACGGCTTTGCTAATTAGAGCACAAAGGGCATCCATGTCTGCCGCACTGGACACTCAATCAATACAAACTCGCAGTTCACGCCGGTGTAAGAATCCTGGCAGAAATGCAAGTGGAAAGGTTATTGTGCTCCAGTTTTAGCTCGGCATGTCAAAACAGTGTAGCCCTCCTCAACAGTGCTATCATGGGAAAAATTATTATTAATAATAATAATAATAAAAAAAATGTAAAACACACTTTAAGTGCGCTATTAAAATGCAGTATCTTGGAATTCTATTATATCCTTGATCAGTCTCTGCGTTTTAATATCCCATGAAAGTACTTGAGATATAAAAGGCACTGTACAAATAAAGGTGTTATTTTTAATGGTTTGTTCCACAGGTAATATCAATGCATCAAATGATGAGGGCTTGTTTGGTTTGCAGAACATGACCTTCAACAAAACAGGCATCTGTTGAGTGTTAATTTTGTTCCGGCAGACTGCCTGGCTCATTGATAAGATGCTACAATTTCAGAGGCTTGTGATATGTGATGTTCATTAAGGGCCTTACAGGTCAATTATGTTTTGAGTCACGATCAGGAGGGGGAGAAAAGCTTTTAACGATGCCGGGCCATTAAAAGGAAAGTGATCCATGGCACCCTGTGGCATTTTTTCCCCCCTCTGCTAGCCACTTCCCATTTCCTCAAATTCCTCTAATGGTTAATCTTTCAGAGCCAAGGAGAGCACAGTTTTCCCCTTGCAATTAAACTCTCAATGTCTTTGCTCAGTAAAAACACTTCAGCAAGGGCCACAATAGGAAAGTGCACCTTATGGAGAACGCAAGGCTTCTCGGCGCATTTGCAGGGGGTGAATATGTGTCGATGATGAAAGACCTTTTTGCCTTAAAGCAAATGGAGTCATATTGGGGTAAACTTGAACTTATGTGTTGCTGATAAAGCATTCCTGGCAGCTGAGGATTGTAATGCATTAGGTTTGTATAATGGAAAATATGTTTCAGTCATATTACCAAGAATATTCATAGCTGAATTTCATGTATGTCAACTAAAGCTATTTACAACTGCAAATGAGTGTGTCTGAAATTTTAGCTATTATTTATGGCTGCGGCAAACAGGAAAATCATAAAATACCCTTTTTGACTTTGAAAAAAGTTTAATGCTGCTGACTGGTGTAAAACCCCAAAACGGTAATGGTGAAAGAAAAATGCTGTAAAAAAAGTTGTATTATTTATTATTAGCCTTATTGCATTGTATAATGTTCAGATCAAGCTACATTTTAGGATAAAAAGTACAAAAAAGATCATGTCTACTTGTTAAACAGAAAAACTCTAAATATATGCCAAGGTATATCAGAACCTCTGTGAGTTTTCTGTGAGCTGGTCTGATGTGAACAGTCTCCATCACTCATCTGTGAAAGACACAGGCCACAAAGAGAGCAGCCGCAGGGTTTGACACTTGACAGAGGAGCTTGTGCCAAATCCATTGGTCTGCCAGCTTGTCTCCCTTTAGTCCTCATTTACTGAAACCTGGGCTATGATGCACAAGTGTTTTTTTCACTAAATGCAATGCATTCGTTTCCAATAGTCATTGTCCTTCAACACTCATAAAATCTATATGAAATATAACAAGGTAAATCTTTATAGTTTGCCTTGTGCACATTCAATCAATGGGGTGTTGTGACACTTGAGAGGTTAATTAGGCCATTTCGTAGCTTTCTTTCACAGGAGATCACTCTGTTTGCATCACCAGTGTGGGAAAACACATCATCTGTCTGTTTGGTCAGTAACACAAATCTACATTAATGTGCCTGACCTTGAGACCATTGTTTGGTTAAAAGCAGCTGTTCACATATGTCAGACAACTGGCATTTTACTGCATTTTACCCCCCTATATTTTCAATTGGCTTGACTTTGTTTTCAACTCATACCTGCACTGAACATACTGGATTAAGAATTAGATCTTAGTCAACTGCTTCTGTAATTACAAAGTGTCTCACTCTTCACCTAATGTGATGTAGAGGCCACTGGACCAGCCAGAAAATCAATTAACAAATTTCAATTCATCACTTTGAGTTAGGGGCAAAAGTAGATTTCTCACACATCAACTGCGTAATTCTGCAGTCATCAGCACTGATGGCCAAATGAATAATAATGATGGTGTGCTCACATCTGAGCCAAGCGGTAATATCGCTTCTTACAGAATTCCACTGATGTGTGACAATCACAGTCATCTTAACTTGCATGGTACATTCATTTTTCATTTCATCGACCGTCCCTGTGCTGAATCTAATATGATCCCTGTATATGCACAGTGGCCCAAAAGTGTTTAGACACTTTGAAAGGTATAAATGTCACTCCGTCAGAATATAACACATTCAAGCAAGTGACAAAATTATTAATAGTGAACATTAATAGCATGTGCAAGTGATCAGAAGATATTTTTTTATAGCTGTGACAAACTTCTCTACTGGTACACCTTTGTAAATTTTGGGGGAACTGACACACATCCACTAAAAACTGCTGGCTGGTTTGTTATTTTTGTTCTAATGCATTTTTTTCCTCTCTCCCTAAGATTAGTTACTTTTATGTCATATTCTGTCCTGTCAAGAATGTTTGGTGCTTTTACTTAGAAAAAGGAATGGTTTGAGCAAGGTGTGATTATTATTAGAAGTTTCATTACTCTACTTTTTAAAGCAATTGCATTTCAGTTCTACAAAAAAAATAAAAAGTTCCCACAGTGGGGCTTTCAAACTGCTCTCATTACAAGCACACCAAAAATAACACAATAGCAAGTATATTTTAAGCCTGTCTCATTGGTGATTTGAAAAGCATAACAGATCCACCAGATGTAGGCTTCTGTTTCGACAAATTGTACCACATCATTGCCGAACAATAAGACAGAAACGATTCATCTGTCCAGAGAACACAAAATATGAGAAAATTCAAATGTTTTAGACACTTTTGTTAGACGTTATTATTGTCACCTCGAGTCCAACAGCAGGATATGTTGATGCACATTTAAAATTGTTTGAGGACTGCAGAAATCCAAAATGGAGAAAGTACTAAATGTGTTTTTTACAGTTCATGTCAAAAGGCTCTTCTGTATGACATATTGATGGCAGCTAATGAAAGGTGATACACTTAGACCCTCAGCGCAATACAGCCAATTAGTGCAATTAAGGTTTTAAACAACAAGTCTTATGCTGAAGAATGAAGGGCTCTAAAGTAATCAATACCAGTGCAATAGAATTGAATGGCTTTTGAATTGTAGATTGATGGCTGTTTCAAGCAAACTATTGCTCTCTATAGCAGACTAAACACTTTCAGAAACAAATAATAGAGAAAGGGAATCAGTGGTCAAGACACAATATGCTCAGTTGGAGATCAAGCCGTTAAAAGTGTTGATTATCTACTTTTGAAGCACCTTAGAGATGTGGATAATCTTTATGTGACTTTTAGGATTATACGGAAGAACTACCTTTGCTCATTTTATAGAAAGTTTGAGCAATTTGAGTACTGTGGCTTATGTTTATCAGCCTGCTTCCTGCATCTGAAGTCTGAATAATTAAGACCTGTCACAACTTTGGCTCTATTATTAATCTCTGACACTAAGCTGTCAAGAAGCTGTAATGGAAATCTGAAGAGTACACCTGAGTCAAAGGAAGTTCTTTATCAAAATGGCTTGATAAGGAGCTCAAAAACTCACAATCTGACTAAAAAGTAGTTTTAAAGAGAATGATTTATTAAAATATTCTTTGCGGAACTGATTGATGGGACTTTTCATTATAATTAAATGAGAACGATTGCTGTTATGTAATTGTTACATGTATAATTAGATATTTATTTAGCTCTTGTTTATAGTCAGACCACACATTTGCCCTCTGATAAAATAACCCAATCATTTAATATAATTTACATATTTTGTTATAAAAATGTGTGATGAAAATTACATGAGATTAACTAACAAATCAACACGATGTTTCGCCATTTCAGGATCTATGATAAATTAAATCTATTATAAATTCGGCAGGATTTGTTAAACATTAAAAATTAAATACCTTTCATTTAATTACATTGTCTCGCATTAAATCAATTTCTAATAAAAACATTGCACAGTCGCAAAGTTGACTAATTGCCATTTTTCTGACTTGGTGATAATTATCCTCACTTATTTGTTTCCCAAATCTTGATGAAATGAAAAGTAGAAGAAGTAAAAAAAAAGAAACGAAGAAACGCAGCATGTTTTGTTTACTGAGCCTTGTGTTTGACTAACTCGCTGTCTATATTTATGTCCCCAAGGTTGATTGAAATTGCATTGCTGAATTTCAAATAGTCAAAAAGCGGCACACACTGTAGGGTTTACAAACTTAGAGAATGCATGCTGACAGCTCACACTGACAGTTTTAGTGTGAGTGAAGCTGCACACTCACTGGACTGAATAAGTTGAAGCAAAAAAAAAAAAAAAGGAATGGCTAGCTTGTTATTTTCAGCTTTTCAGAACACCAATCTTTGCCAGATGTCATAAAGGACTAACAAGGCTACAGTATGGAAAGACAACTGGACACCATCAGTACAATCAAGCATTGAGAATAATGCCTTCAGCATGGATGTAAAATTCACAAGGGTAAGATATCTGTGAATTGGAGGCGTTGCAGAATAATAAGAGTAGAGATACAAAGTCTTCAAGAAAGTGTGTGAATTAATGATATCTTCAATGTTCCAGCAGCAAATATCTAGGTTTAGAAAAAAGTTTTTTCAGTGTGACCATAAAATCCCTTTAAATTATTAATATTTTCTTATTCAAATATTACTTTTTCAGGAATGTCATATTAATTACAGTTTTTTTTTTTTTTTAAATTCCGCTAACAATTAATGAAAACTCTGTACAATCAGACTTTTCAGAGAAGTTCCACAGCTCGTAAAAAAAGGTGATTGGAAAAGACATTAGATAATTTTGTTCAACCAAAACTTGTAGTGATATCTTGTGGTACATTTATTTACAAAATTAGTTTTTGTGTGTAGAGAAATACACAAACACATCTCAAGTGGTTTTACTGACACCTGCTGTTAACTCTCATGAGCCTTTTTATTTTAAAGCGAAAGTTACCTAAAAATTAACATTTAGTCTCCATTTCCCCTCATGTTGTTCCAAACAGTTATTTTCATCTGGAATACAAAAGATGGTATTTTGTAGAATGAATCAACAGTTTTTGCACATTCAGTGGAGTCCAGAACAACAAGGAACCACACAGACCTTCTGTGTAGCTTATATAGACAAAGAAAAAAAAAAATCGAATATAAGAAGATAGTACATTTAGTTTGGAACCTTCTTCACAACCATTAAAAAAGTATGTTCTACTGAATGTACAGTATGTAAACGTAATTTCCTTCATGCTGTCACTTTCACTTGACCTATCAGCTGCATTTCTTCCCTGCTATTAACAAATCATCCCAGATGGCCACATGGGATAGTAACATGTCCATCAAATGCAAATTTCAGAATCTTGCTAGAAGTAGTTAGTCATCTAGGCACATTTTAAGAATACTATAAATTTGGACATACTTGGCTCACATTAGGGCTGCACAATTAATCGATTTTCTAATCAAAATTACAATTACGGATGCCACAATTATGTATTAGTTCAAAGTCCACTTCGGTGTGTTTTTGGGGTTTTTTTTCCTACAGGTTATCTTAAGGGTTTTTTCATTGTTTTAATTAAAATTTTAGTATAACATTATAATACCATTCATAGTTTAGCTTTTTTTTTTATTAATTAAAGAATTCAATCCAATGTATAATTGATATTTAAGGCTATACATAGAAAAGGTTTTTCATGTTTTTAGCTTGTTTATGTTCATGTAAAAATATGACAAGTAGTTGCTTCAAACATGAGTAT
Source organism: Enteromius radiatus (assembly GCA_032357445.1). NCBI lineage: Eukaryota > Metazoa > Chordata > Actinopteri > Cypriniformes > Cyprinidae > Enteromius > Enteromius radiatus. The sequence continues at coordinate 21,965 of JAUCMS010005740.1, forward strand.
AAACATCATTCAGTGTAAATTTGTATAATCGTAATTAACAATCACAATTACAATTTCAAGGTAATAATCAGCAATTCATTTTTGTCATAATCTTGCAGCCCTAGGCTCACATACTCCTTTTCACCCTGGAAATCATTTTGAGTCTGTATCTATGTTCCACAGAAGAAAGAAAGTTCAAGTCAAGTGAAACCAAGTAAATGATGACAGATCTTTAATTTTTTGGTGAACTATTCTTTCAAGGGGAGATATTAGGTGCTAATTAAATTACCCCTCTCTATCTCAAATGCAAGTTATGTGCTTGAGCCAAAATTTAGCCAAAAGCTTAGAGGCAGCTTTTGGATGGTAGGGGTTCTCAATGACAAATGTTAAATGATGAACCGAAATGCCAGTGAGAGATAATGTATTTTGGAGCAAAAACACATTTTAGAATCTCCAGTTTTAGACAACCAACTCTGGAAATGACATTTCACAGCAGGTGTCAGATTCATTTCTCTTTACGCCTAGACAGCCTTCCTCCACCCTCTCGTTCGTCTCCTCCTTTCCTCTCTGCTTAAAGGAAGGTCGCGGGTTCATCAGGCCTGTCACCAGAACTGCACATGCTGAGCTATATGGATTGATCTGTCCTGCTGTGATGACAGTTACAGATACAGTCCCTGCTCTCACCACAAGGTGAGACACAAGGTTGCCAGCCCTACACAATCCCATCCTGTCACTGTAATTCGTTCATTTGCATCCAAAGTGCACAGCACCCTCGGTCCTTGGTAAGATATTTAAAGGCTGAGCATGTACCGCTGAATTTGAACAGAGGACATCGGCAGACCTGTTTCTGCTGACAAATACAAAACAAGCACATTGGGGATTCAGGGCTACCTCTGCAAGAGAGTGTTGGAGAATGAGGAAGAAGTTGGACAGTATGTATGTGTGTGGTTTGGCAGGTGTTTGGAATGCTTTAGTTGCTTCAGGGTCTCGTATCCCATCATCCGCTGCTGATTGTGATGCTCCCTGGAGAGAAAGACAGATGAAAACAAACAGAGGGGAAACAGCAAAGGGAAGAAACAAGGAGAAAATGACAGAAAGCAGAACATATGGCCCTTATAGACAATGGTGTCCTATATAAGCGCTACCTGAAAGCAAGTCACTAAGTCATCCAGACACAAGAAAGACATTAGGTGCAGCCCTCTGTAAACTTAACAGCATTTTTTTTTTTTTTTGTTTTTTGTTTTTTTGCCATTCTGTGCTATACTAAACTGGAAACACAAAGAATGGGATGAGAAATGATTAATTTGACCAAATTTACCATTGATAATATAATGTGATTTGTAATTTAAAAGATATTTATTAAAAAGTTTTCATAATTGAGAATAAATACATGGTAAAGCAACAATATAAAACCTGGCAGTTTCATTCAAATAAGTTCTTAACCAAGTAGCTAATTATATTAAACAGAGATTTAAGATATATACTGCTTGTTGCTTTAGTGGAAGAGCAAGAACTCTGCATATTTCAAAACAGTGTCAAGCTCTTTGTTAGTTAGCTTAGCACATATATGTATGTCACTGCATTTGTTAACTGCTTAAATTTAATTCAAATTTAATTTACAGTTCAATTTACTTAATTAAATTAAGATAATCGTAAAAAACTAATGTATTCAAAATACTTCTAGGGCTGGTTTCCCGTACAGGAATTAGATTAAGCCAGGACTAGACCTTTGCTAATTTAGGACATTTAAGAGTTTTT
>JAUCMS010005774.1:0-23657 GCA_032357445.1 Enteromius radiatus
TCCCGAGTTTGACAAACCTGCCTTTTTGAAACGGAAAACCCAGAGTTTCTCTTATTTCAGGGTTAACAAACTCTGAGGTTTTTTTTTTTTGTTTTTTTTTTGAGGTTTCCAGTTTTAAGTCAAGTAAAGTTTGAGAGCTGACATTAACATCAGTTTGTGGTCTAGTGGTTCGGATACAGTATCAGCACACAGGACGACCTGAGTTCGCTTCCTGTATCCCACAGAAATTATTTGTTGTTTTTTTGCTTAAATAACAAGTAAAATAATTGTTTTGGGCAACCACCGTTACACCCCATAACGTTACTATTTTGTTTGAGCGTTACAGTTTTTCGTTGCTATCAATGAAGTTACATATATCCATAATCTAATCCGTCCTTACATCACTAACATCACCCATTGTGGCCGTACTCTTACCTTTATTTTCTGATGAAAGCTTTCTGTATCGGGGATGCGGAGTAAGGCAACTGTATGCACTGTATGTGTTAAAAAACAAACAAACAAAAAAAACATGACATGCTCAAACCTTACCTGATTGAATTATATTTTTAAATTTCATTTTCAGCTGCTGCCATGTTCTTTTAATACCTGCAGGATTGCACCTACATGACAATTACAATTAGATTCAATAACATAGTTTTAAGTTTTACCTTTGATATTACTGCAAAAAAAAAGCTTATAATATTATTAATAAATAATATTAATAATAGCTTCAAATAATTAGCTTCAATTCACTGACCTTCAACAGGTACTGTAAGTAATTAATGGGATTATTACTCGTTCTAAAAACTATTTTTAGTACTGCTTACTTTTTAAAGGTTATATCAACCTCTACCACTTGATCAATACAAAGACACACACACAAGTGCAATTTTAAATCTTTTAAAAACTCAATTTGTGAAATGTTATCTTAAACTGATCAATGAGGGAACCTTAAATTAAGCATTTCCACTGAACATTAGGTTATATGGATTCTTGTTTTATCAAATTTGTTGTAGAAACTATGCAGTAGCTTATTTTATGTAATTTAATGCAATTTCATCTGAAATAACTTTTCAAGTGAAAAGTCAATAAATGTCACACATTACATTACTTATTTTTTATTATACTTACATATTTTAATAATTTAAATGTAAACTGACTCATTAACTTGAGCAGCTATGTTTTTCCACTTAAACTGTCTCTGTTTCGCCGATGCAGTGGTATTACTTTTATATTTAAATTTGTGCTCATATTTGCTGTAAGTTTGCATGAGCACATCAAGTTCAGCTTTATTTTTCAGATGCTGCCATGGTGACTCGTAATATCTGCGCTCCATTGATAATGGCTTTTCATAGTTGCGGTGTACAAGCTTAACTCTCAGCTAGTCTACTCAGAGTTGATTGACCTTACTCAGATCAGCTGTTCTGAAACCCAAAACTCTGAGTTTTTAATCTCTGGGTCAATCAACTCAGAGTTCAAGTTTAAGCTGAGGGATCCTCCAGCCACAACGCTGATTGAGACTGGCCGACCCGTGGCGAATCCAGCACACAGCACACAAAAACCCAAAACGCATTATAAAAAAATTAAACAAATATATATACAGTAATAATAATAATAAAACACCAAAAACAAAAGGGGTTAGCGGTACTGAGCCTTCAGGTGACAGCCCTGTTTTAACCAATTTTACAGTACCACACAGTTGTAATAAATTTATTCTTCATTGGAATCAAAATAATGAGTTGGTTATGAGCCACAGAAACCACCAACACTAGGCAAAATGATATGAGAAAGGAGAACTATGCAATTACTTAAGGGGAATTCTACTCTTATTTTTCACATAAATATGCTTGTAACCAATTGCTTTAATATGTAATAGTACTTGTAATCACTTATCTATCACGCAATATGCTAAATACAATATTACTTGGCCAAAACATGTATCAGGCACCAGTATTCTTGGTCTTATTCCTTGGTAATACAGAAATTGATATCTGCCCCAAGAAATGTGCTGTACAGTATAACGTGTTACAATTAATCTTGTTCATTAGGTTTTGTAATATTATTAAGAAAATAAATAAAATGAAATGTTACATTTTACTATTTAATATCAGTAAAGTAGAAAGATCAACTGGTGCTATTATTATTGCATTGCGAAGTAGCTGGAGTAGAGAATTCTGTAAAATGAATACAAACACACACACACACACACACACACAACCTCTCATGAATGACGCCTTTTTAATGATGAAGTGATTGCATAAGCTTTAAATGCAGTAGCCTAATGCAATAGTGATATGAGAGGCTGACCTGGGATCAGCAGGTTGAGTGTGGAGTGTCACTTCCTGTAAGTGCAGAGAGAGGCAGTGCTGAGTTAAAGACACACCAACACAGACACATTACAGCAAAATAGCGAGAGGGAAGAGAGAGGCAGATGATCAGAGCTTCAGCCGCTTGCCTGATTTTCAAACATTGATCATGAATATATCGAGAGGATCCGACTGAATTTGTCGCTTGTGTGTCAAGGAGTCAAAGCGAAACCATTTTTTCCCCGTGGCGCACGGATTTGTCGCCCTATTAATCAGTCCGATACACTTCAAATCATCATTACAGAAGATATTTGAGATAATATTATAATTTCCTGTGCATTTGAGAAGAAAGGCGCTTTTAAACATGGGATGTTTGGGCAACAGCAAGACAGAGGATCAGCGCATCGACGAGAAGGCGCAACGAGAGGCGAATAAAAAGATCGAGAAACAGTTACAGAAAGAGAGACAGGCGTATAAAGCCACACACCGCCTGCTCTTATTAGGTAAGACAGGAATGCATAACCGATACATTAATAACAGATAGATGTGTCAAACCTCGAACTGAGATATGGATATATCGTGGATGTCATCATGGATGGATTGATAATTTTCTTCATGGCTATGGAAACACTAGTATTTTAGCTATGTGTGTCTTTTTTTCTTTGCTTAAAAGGCGCTGGGGAATCCGGAAAGAGCACTATAGTCAAACAGATGCGGATCCTGCACGTCAACGGCTTTAACGCAGAGTGAGTGTGTGCTTATTTAGCCTTATTTACTGACACTGGGCCTTTACTGTGTTTATTATAACGGATGCGGTATTTTTGTTTTGGATGTTACAATATTGACGGGGTTCAGATGTACGCCTCTGCGTCCGGTGCGTTTCAAAGGCTCTGGCTAAACCTAGTGAGCTGCCTACCTAGACAGTATTTTTGATTATCATAGGCGTGTGTAGCATTTTGGGCCTCCTTTTTGGTGATTTAAAGATGCATGCAGACATTTTCGAGTATCAAATTTGACCAACCACCTATACAACATTTTGGGCTGTAGGTGTGTGCAGTATTTTCAGCATCATTTCTGAGCTGCGTAACCAGGCATTCTCTCTGTCCAACTGGCGCAAACCGTAGGCTATATTTGAGTCTGTTTTTGTGTTGTTTACCTAGAAAGCATATTTGGGCCTTATCTCATGGAATAAAACCGTTAATAATAATAATAAGATATAACTGAATTGATTATGTATCGGAGTGTTAATTCCATGTTCGCTATCAGGACGGCCAGAAATGAGGTCACACTGTGTACAATATGTGCTCATTAGGCATGCGACTGCTTATAATCAAAACTTGCCAGGTGATAAGGCCCAACTTATTAGGCTATAGTCACGTTAGTAAAGTATGGAGAATTCTTTAGACGTTCTTATTTTTGAAATGTCATTCATTCTTTAATAAAAGTTGTTTCCTCATATTTTCTCCCTCTCTGTATAGAGAAAAAAAACAAAAAATATTGGATATCCGGAAAAATGTGAAGGATGCCATTGTAGTAAGTAATTTAAATTATATCTAGCATAATCTGTTTTCTGATTAGTGCCCACATTCAACATGCTTTAACACCTCTGTTTCCATATTCTAGACGATAATTTCTGCAATGAGCACCTTAACGCCGCCTGTGTCAATTGCCAACCCGTCCAATCAGCCCAGAGCTGAGTACATCAAAAGTATAGCTCCACTCTCAGATTTTGACTACACAGAGGTAAGACAACAAGTCTCAATCGGAGAAGCTAAACAAATAATTTCAAGGGAAATTCATGTGACATACTTGATCATAGAAATGTTGGTTTTGTGAGTTGATTAGATAGTAGTTTTGTGTAAGTGTGTCATCATGGTTGAAGCGGTGCACAAATTCCCTTTTAAATCCTGTCAATAATACAGACGCATACTTGATAATGTATTCTCTGCGATAGATTCCTACACGTGCTTTGCAAATGTCTGCTCATGGCAATTTATGTAGATGTCAGTCAATGTCATAACTTTTGTGGTTGTTTGTTTTGGTATTACTACGGCAGATTAATGTTAAATGTAACCTTTTTTCTTAAGTTACATGAGTAATAATGTTTTGATTTGATTCTATTTGACATTTTAAGACTAGTATGTACACACATTTGTATAATTATTATTATTATAATGCAAGCAAAAACTGTGAGAGTACATTTACATTTGCCAAATACAACAAACAAACAAACAAACAAACAAAAAACAGGACAGACAATCATACTACTAGCCAATCCATTTTCATAACTCTCATGTGTATCCTTCATTTTTACTGATAAATGACAGAGAAAAAGCTTCTTAATTACTTTAATTAAAAAGCTTCTGAATTGCTGTTTTGAAATATTATAAGACAGTGCAAATAATTAATCAGCATTAATAGATACTATATACACAGTGAAATAAGGTATTTAATTAACACATGAATTGGAGGGTTAATTTATATATATATATATATATATATATATATAAATGTCATCATTTACTCCTATGTTTTTACAAACCTAAAGGGCTTTTATTCATCTTTGGAGTACTAGTGAACATTCTCTCATTCTTTTTGTTTATCCATTGAAAGTGGAGTAAAATAAATATTTATTTGATCATAATTTCTTTTGGAGGACATTAATGCATTAAAAGTGCACTCGTATTTCGGAAAGATATCTCTAACATTACCACATTTCCATTAACATTACAGTGTTGCCCAAATAAAACATTGTTGAATTACTGTAATTTAGAGCAGTTAAAGAGTTACTGAACCGCACTTCTTTGAACTTTACTGTAATGATCTACAGGGACATTTTTGATAACATTAAACCCTTACATTTGTTTGTGGTTTGCTTAAGATTGGAGTCTACTTGTCTCCATGACCTCACTACTGCCTCAGATTCAATAAACAATAAGACAATATGCAATAAGTTTTCATATTTGTCTCATGACCATCAAAGCAAATATGTTGTCTTGTTTGTAAATGTTAAATTCAAATTATGCACTCATGATGTGATGTGGTGTAAAAATGAACACTCGTGAATGTGTTAAAGGTGCTCTATGCGATCTTGTTTGAAACTTCCGCTGACGTTTCACGTAAATAAAAAACAAAACAGAGCAAACTCCCCCCTCCCCCCAGTGTTTCTGTAACTGCCGTGAAGGCGCAAAGTGCATTGATACGAAAGGTGGTGCTAACCCAAGAGAGATGCAGCTACAGAGCTAACATCAAACTAACATGTCTAAATAAAAATAAAAATAAAAAACTCTCAGATTCACGCTGTACAATCAACTCTGTCTATTATGTGCACGCACATTAAACCCCACCTCTTCTTGCTGATTGGCTGGCCGTAGTTTGTTATGCATACGTTTTAAGATAAAAATGAAAATGCGCTAAATTCCTTTTTTTTTTTTTTAAGAATTTTTTTCTTACCCAAAAATTAAACGTTTGCTACTGTAATTTTAAAGGCGCAGTATGTAAGATTGACAACTAGTGGTTAAAATGGGAACTGGTAATGGGTATCTGCCCCAGACATACATATTAGAGTGGAATTACTGGCTATAGCATTATTTTTTAGAGAGAAAGCTATGTAAACATAACACGTACTGACATATTATATTATTTTTTGGCTTTAGATGAGTCAAAACAGCATCTTTAAAACCTCTGTAAATTACTTCTGTGTACACTGCTGTAAGGTTTAGGGCTAATAAGATTTTAATTCTTAATTAAAATTTTCTTCTAATAAAAAAAAAAAATACAGGACAACAATTATATTATGAAATGGTCCAGTCTCCATGAACCTTTTGATATCATTATGCTGAATGTGATTCTTTGATGAATAGAAATGCCAAAAGAACAGCCTTTATTTAAAATGTAAATTTTATGTAACATTATAAATATCTTTTGTCACTTTTAAAGGGTGTCCTGCGTAGTTATTGCCACTTAGGTGTTCATAAACGATCCGACTCTAGTGAGATTGTGTCTATATAGTACATAAAACTCTCTTATTTGAAAGTAAAATAAGGGAAAATCTCAAATTAAATGCTCAGCTATTTAAATGTATTTTGTGATTTGTTAACAAAGCAAATTGGTTCTGGTTTTAATTGTTGTTTTAAATGAAGAGTAAGAGACCATTTATTCAGTGGTATTTTGGAGAGGAGAATGAATTGGGATTTTGGGATTGAATTAGGCTGTCTAAGTGTGTGTGCAGTGAGCGCAACAGCAGATGTTCACGTTGGAATAATTGGTGGCCAAATCACAGCAAGCCCCCTTAATGACTCTAATCTTTCTCCCTGACTTTCACCTGCTTTTTTTTTTCTGCCGTTTTCCTCCTGAAAACCGCACACCCTCCTTTTCACCCACCTGTCAGACCTCCACACCTCAGGTGGGAAGCACCCAGAGCTGAGAGCCCAGCAGGAGGTCTTCTGATTGGGGTTGGTCAGGCATGTCCGCTCCTCCCCGCAGGAGGTGTGATGGAGCTGGGGACGGTAGATTGACCAGACTGATAGCGCAGCCTCCTGTTCATTGGGCTGGGCATTGAATTCTGCAGATTGTTGGTGTCGGTGTATGTGATTGAGGGATCTGTCTCTCTCTCTCTCTTTCCACCTCTTTTCCTTGCTTTCTCTTTTGCTCTAACACCTGGGGATTTACCGCTACCCACCTCCCTAATGGAGCGTACTTCCCTCGTCTTTCTTTGGGCAGCTTTCTATCCCTCACTGTCTAATGCTCACTGGAAATACAGACACGGCAGATATTATTACGGTGCTGTTGAATACTTGATTCTGATTGGTTGGTTGCAGTTTCTTATCTAAAACTATTTAATGTATTTCTTTCACTCTACTGTTCTATCTGTCTGCGTGTAATCTTTTACGTAACACTTTTATGAAAAGATGTTTTTTGTGCCCTTTGAAACCCCCACCATGTCTTCTTCCCAGCTGAAGCATTAAACAAACACATGATCCAATTATTTCTTGATGTGTGTTTTTTGGCTGCAGGCAACACTATGATGATCGTGGTGGAGAGCATGGTCAACGGATCCCTGGACTCTTTCCTGCGGGTAGGAGAATGTATTTTTTGTGTCTGTTTGTTCTGCTGACTGTAATATTGGTCAGTCGTCAGATGCAAAATGCTGAGATAGTACAGTTAATGGTATGCATGAAATATTTAAGTTGCATTACAAAACCTTCAGATGCGATTTGTTGATAAAAAAGTCGGATGAAGTAAAATTCTTGAAAGGAAGTGATATGAAAGTTATTTGTTTCAAGTTTTCATAAGTTTTTAGACTCTAAAAGGTTGTTTTCTTCCCTTTTTTCCTTCCTTACCTTCTTTTCCTTGTTCCTTTTTTCAATTTCTTTCTTCCTTCTCCATTATATTCCTTTCCTTACTTTACATTTGTCTTTCTTTCTTTTCTATTACATTGTTTTTCCTTTTTCCTCTCCATCTTCTTTTCCTTTTTTGCCTTTCATTTTCCTCTTGTCCACCTTCCTTCCTTCCTTCCTTTCTTTCTCTCTTCTTCTCCCTCTTTATCCTGTGCAGAAACATGAAGGTCAGTTGACCGTTCTTCAGCTGGTGGATTTGCTGAGCGGAGTGGCATCTGGGATGAAGTATCTGACAGAGATGGGTTTTATCCATCGCCGACTGGCCGCTCACAAAGTCCTGGTGAACAGCAGCCTGGTCTGCAAAGTGTCAGGCTTCAGACCTCTTCAGGACGACAAGATAGAGGCAGTCTACAGCACACTAGTGAGTATTTTACCATAATGCAACACTGCACTCTCAAACACTTCTGAATGACTTCGAAGAGCCAATGGTAGTCAGCATTTCTCTAAAAGTCAAAGCACAGCTCTTATCTAGTTTATCAAACTTTTATGCCATTTTTTTTTCTTGCGAGTGCTCGGCTGAATGTGGCGTAATTTGAGTATGCCTCAGTGCTTTCGTGCTTCTGTTATGATAAGATGAACACGGAAGTCAGGATACAGTACGCCACAATAAACCTGTCTTTCACACACTGTGATATCACTTTTTGTGTTTGACAAGTATGTGTTCCTGAATCAACATTTTTTTTTGCTTGTGTTCCTCTCTTATGTGCTTTCTTATGCGATGTCCTTTCCTTTACCATTTTGTGCCATTTCTGCTCCTTTAGTGTCTTTGTTTCAACAAAGTTTATTCCAGGAACAAGTCTGTAGCTTGTTTCTCTGGGCTGGTAATTGAAAGGTTGTAGGTTCAAACTCTGCAAAGAGCAGTTCGAGAAGACTTGAGCAAGTCTCTTAACCTCAGGTTGCCTCAGTGGAGATTGTCTTTGTAATTAGTGCACTGTAAATCAGATTAAACCTTCTTCTCATTGACCGCTTGCTAATTAGTAGTAGTAACCATAAAGACCGAGTCTGACAGGGTCTGTCTGTCTTTCAGCACGGAGGGAAGAGTTTGGTGTTGTGGACGGCTCCAGAGGCCATTCAGTACCATCGTTACAGCTCAGCTTCTGATGTGTGGAGCTTCGGGATCGTCATGTGGGAAGTCATGTCCTTCGGGGAGAGACCGTATTGGGACATGGGCAACCAAGATGTACGTCTGTCGCTTTATATTTCTACCTTTTTTTTTTTTGGTGTTTCTTTCTCAGACCTTTTCTCTGTTTCTCTTGCTCTCTCTTTTGGGTGGCTGCTTTTCCTCCTCCTTTAGATCTCTCTAAAAATCCTTTTACGTTTGTTTGTGATTTTTAAATTTGTTTTCTCCTTCTCTCTCTCTCTCTTCCCTGCCTCTCTCTGTTGGTAGGATGGGATTTTCGTGTGTGAAGTGAGGAGTTATGCATTTGTATAAAATTTTTAAAGTAGCTAAAGCGAGGGGCCTTTAAAGACCCCAGATAAAGAGTGTGTGCGTGTGTGTGTGTGTGTGTGTGCACTTTGACTTCAAGTCCACTTCAGCTCCGTGACCAATCAGACTGAGAAGTCACGCGGCGTGTGGCCTCCTTTTCACGCCTGCAGCAAAGATCCCCCTAGTCTCTGAAATAAACCCCGGCTGAAGGACATCACACTTTTTGAACCACAATAATAATGTAGTCTCTAAAAATGTAAAGAAACCACGTCCTTTTGTTTTTGAGTTCTTTTCATATGTAGCAAGATTTTAGAAATGGAATTGATTTCCAGTGAAAGACGTTTTTCAAAATCCACACTAGAATGAAAAGAATTGAGACAAATTTTGTATTGGTCCATGCATAGTCCTTATTTTATTGTGTTTTGGTAATCTATGTATGCAGTTAGATGTGACCGTAAGGCCAAATCTGTTTTTCTTCTGTGTATATGAGAGAAAACACACTATTAAGTCATTAATTGAGCCTCATTGTGTAAAGCTTTTAAACAAAATAAGCCATCTTTCACTCCATATAGTGAAATGCTAAACCCTTTTCCATGTTTATGGCTTGAGGAATGTCAATTAATGCTTCTTTTGTGTTATTTAGTACTTTTATTAAATTAAATGGTATTTAGGATTATCTAATAAAAAGAGAATCATAGAGGAGTGCCACTCAAGGACGCGTTTTGAAATGCCTACCGCAATGAAATGATTGATTTGCTCATTTGTCTCAGAAATGTTATAATTGGTGTTGATTGTACACAGAAAGCTTCCTGGAAAAATGCATTCAAAATGCTGAGTTGTGTATACAGTGGGGTCTGAGTTCACACTCACAATCTGTTTTCAAACTAGAAAAAGGCAGAAAACTGGAGTTTTTTAAAAGTTTGAAATAAATAAATGCTACCATGTAAGATTGGCCATTATTTAGGGGCAAAGTCCCTTTTATAAGGAAAGTCCGAGTGCCATATTTGCAACGTCTCCTAGCAGCTCAAACAAGACCAAGTCCTATCTGAATGAATGGGGAAATTGTAAAATCTCAAAAACGGCTTTTAATTAAATTACATCTTGTCTCAAATAGCGCTTAAAAGGCTAGCCAATGCGCATGCGTAGCTCCAACGCACTTATAACTGTGCACGTGCCAGTCTCCGGTTTCTAGTGGCCGCTGCAGTGATGCAATGACTTTAGCAATCAACGATTGGCTCTTTCATTTAGAAGGTGGGACTTTCCTGCCATATGGCGCATTGCACTTTCTCCCATTGAAAAGTATAGGAGTCTTTGCATTTCTATAGTCTTTATTATAGGTCAGTAATCGATATATTCCATTACTCCAAATAGTCAATAATGATGTTTAAATTTGTGTGTGTTTTCATCACAGGTGATAAAAGCTATAGAGGATGGGTTCCGGTTACCTGCTCCGGTGAACTGCCCGCCGTCTCTGCACCAGCTCATGTTGGATTGCTGGCAGAAGGAGAGGACAGAGAGACCCACCTTCACCCAGATCCACAGCGCTCTCAGCAAGACCATGAGGAGCCCGGACAACATCGGGTCCTCCACCCTGGGACGCAGGTACTTAAAAAGCTTCTCATGGTTCTCATCTCCATGCAAATCATCCCATTTCATGTTTGTGACTTAAATCTCTGTTCTGTGTTCGTCCAGGACCCTGGGCTCATCTGTATCACTAGCAGAACGAACCCTTCCCTCCTTCCCTTCATTTAGTTCAGTCGGAGAGTGGTTAGAAGCTGTAGACATGGGCCGCTACAAAGACAACTTCACAGCTGCTGGATACTGTTACCTGGAGTCAGTGGCTCGCATGACAGTTCAGTGAGTGACATTGAAATGAAGTCCTAAATAAGGTGTTTCTCTCATCGGGTTTGTGTGTAACTCGTGCTGTTGTTTTTTTCGCAGGGATGTGCTGAGTCTCGGCATCACCTCTCTGGAGCACCAAAAACAGATCCTGTCCGCCATACAGACTCTCAGAGCGCAGGTTATCCAGATGCACGGCCGCGGAGTGCAAGTCTGACAGACCCACAGCAGCACAGCTGGCTTACCGAGGAAAGACAAATGGATGTCTGTTCTCATAATTACCCAGCAGGCCATTCAACGGTCAGGAGGTGATAACCAAGACACTGCAAATGGCGGTTTTCTTCCTAATCTTCCCTTTTTCATTCCTTTATCTTCTCTTTGGGTGAACACTGGTTCTTTTCTTCCACAAACAAGTTCTTGTTTTCTGAGGGGGACAATGAATAACCTCTAGAATAACCTGCGTGCTGATTGCTTTTCTTCATCAAGACGTGAGCTCTGTCTGTTTTAGTAGGACTTTAAGGTGGTCGATGCCCTCCGTCACTGTCTGTTTGACTCTGACCGATCTCAGAGCAATCAAAAGGGCGGCATGTATTTTCTTTGTCCAAGAAAAAGAACTCTTGTAGCCACTGATCCTCCGATAAAGTGGACTAAACCGAGAGCATGTCATCCGTTTGCTCCTCAGACTAGGAGAACATCTCGCCGTACCTTCAGGAAATAAGTACTGATGTAAGGAATCTTAAAATAATATGTAAATCCCTTTCTCTGTGTGTATTCTTGATTTGGTTACCGTCTACTGTTTTCTTTTTTGCTTTCTTTCCTCAACACTTTAAACTCATTTCTGAATTTCCAAGTTGAAATTAGTATCGTCGGACATCTGTACTCGTAATGTTTTTCTTGTTCTGTCTACTATAGGGACAGTGTTTGCACTGCAGCGTCCAAGACTTACAGAAATTTGTACCATATTTATTAGATGATTTATTTATCCGTTTACAGATGCTTACTGGAGTTTGGGTGCTCGAAACTGGAAATGATGATGTCGTTTCATCAAAATGCTCTTTGATTTTGTTTGTGTAATTTAATTTTTTTTTCCTGCACTTTGTAAGTGAGTGAGTGAGTGAGTGGATGTGACGGGGATGTACACACACATTACACACTTACAGATTTCCTTACACACATACTCATGTTTAGTACTTGATGTTGGAAGCGGTTGTTCTTAAAAGAGAATGTTCTGAATGTTCTAGTGTTGTTAAATTTAGCATTTAGTGTGATGTGAGCGTGTGAACAAGATTTGGATGATCTCGGATGTGTTTAAGCAGCATTGATTAAAATCCTAATTTACAGTTTGATCATAGAAACAGGTTGGTGCGAAGCCACAAATACATATAGTACAAAAGCAAATGACTGGGTTTTTTCCTCATATTCTTGATTTTTAAGCAATTAAAGCTTTTTTGGGATTTAACGACAACAGTATCATTTTCACTCTCTCTGTTTTACAATTACACATATACAGAGACGCACATTTGTCATTATTGCACCCATATCATATCTGAACGTGGCATAACCCGAATTAATAATCACTTCGAAATCTAAAGGACAAAGACATGCTGTACTGTATTGTTTAAAAAGCCCTTTACCGAAAAAGACTCAATTCCCCCTTTGCATTAAGCGTATCATTCTGATCTCTGTTTGATACTGTAAATATGTATTTGAAAATGCAATCTATTTTTATAATTTGTTTGAATAATAATGTGTTGAATGAGATCCTCTCACTGTGTTGAAATGACTTATTGTTTGAATTAGGCGAGTCGCGAAGAAAAGTAGTTTGAAATCAAGTCTTTTTGCTTTATTTTTCTCTGTTCGGTTGGAATTTTTCATGATTTTTACCTGTTAGAAAAACAGATGGCTGTTGCAATATTGAAACATGTTATTAAAAAAATACAATACAGGTACCCTAGACTTTATTGTGTTTGCTCGCGGTCTCCTGGCTTCCAGCATACCTGCCTGAATTCATACGCACATGGAGTCTATTTTAATCATGTGTAATCAATGTCGAGGCACGGCAATCAAGCGTTTCCCGTCAGCTTTCAACCCCCGGAAAAAACAGCGGGAAGCAAAAATGTGTTCTTTGTTCTGTATTTTTATCGAAAGGTTTCTTTTTAATAAATGATTTTCTTTCCAGCTAGATAATTTTTGCTTGAGTGACAGGATGAAATTACACCAGAATATTTATTAACATTGCTTTTATGTACAGTATCTAATCCTGTTTTTTTTTTTGTAAGGTATTAAGTTGTCATTTATTCCAAGAGATATAAAGATGTCTGAGCCTTAGTGGATCCAAATGCTCATTTAAATCAGTAATAATTTGAAGGGTTTCTCTCCTTTCACATATATCAGTACTAAAAAAATCCCTTGGAGATAATAATGGGGAAGAACTTAAAGTGTGAAGAAGAAGAAATGCATTGTGCGGAAGAAAATACACCAGCTAATACTTCAACTCCCAGCAGTGAGAAAGCAAAGCACAAGTGTGTGTGTGTGTGTGTGTAGGGGAATGTTTACATGTTTTTTGTGTTCAGATTAAAAGACTGCTCGGTAAGAAACGGGAAGGGTCCACCTCTAAGCCGGTGTGAAGGGGAAAGTTTCCAAATACAAAAGTTTGATCCAAGCAGTTAGAGTGCCAGGCCTCAAATCGGATTTGGGAAATTAATCCGGATCGGGAGCAAGTGTGAACAAACAAAATGGAGTGGGGCTTGATCTACCCTCTCTCTGGGAGTATTTCGCCTCTTGAGGTCCAAACGCCACTCTGTAAACATAGTTCAGTTCATTCACTGAGGATAGAGACGTCAAAGCTGTGTGAGTGTATTTAAGTGACAAACAGCAAGTTCTGTTCTGAGGAGGGCCACATGAAAGGAGCAGATGAACAGTGTGTTCTGGAATTCCTGCTGGGCTTTTAGTGGCTTTAAAGTGAACCGTGATTACATGCTCTAGGGGATTAAAATGCTAAAAAAAAAAAAAATCATCGTGCATTTTTGTGTATTTATTTAATAAGAGATATCATTAACATTATTGATATCAATGATACAGGCCTTCAAAACTTGCCTTTAAACCATATTACCATCTTTATGTTGTTTCTTCTTTATTTTGGAAGTTCAATGTGAAATTATGAAAACATTAAATATATATATGCAGTTAATCTCAATTAATTACATAAGAAATTCCCAATTCGTTTTTAAAAATCTATTTATAGCCTTTCATTTTTGTTCATGTAATATTTGTTTATTTTACAGCAGAATATGCTTATGAATTTAATTTCCTATTTAAGCTCATTTATATTATTTTAATTAAACTAAATTAATAAACCTGGTCTATAGAATACACAATTTCCACAAAAATAGTAATGCATGCTCCTCAGGGTTGTTGTTTTTTTTCTTCTTCTCACCAGTGCATAATCCCCTGGAAAATATTCTTGATAAATCCTTAGGCTTAATATCATGTTTTACTTGTTTTTTTTTTTTTTATCACAACAGTGATGCCATATTCCCGAATGAATCGCTCTTCCTCGGTCAAACGGGTTTGAGAAAAGGTCTGAAATATTGGGACAGTCCTCTCTGGATTGTTTGCAGTGACTTCTCACGCCGAAATACGGGATATTTATAAGACACAAAACAAAATGATGAAGCTGCATGTGATGTCCAAAAGAGTTTTTCAAAAGTGTTTTTTTTTTTATTATTATTATTATTATTTAATTGTGTATTTTTTTTTCTCTAATTAAAACATTGACACACTTTTTTATGGTGGCCAGGTAACTTAAAAAAAATTACTAGAAACTATAGATGCAGTTCTGAATTCCGCCACTTCATGAATCATGACTCGTCGATTGGCTCGGCGCGCGGAATAATGCCTCCTGTGACGTAATTTGAAAGTAGACAAAACTATGCTATAAGTAAGTTTTTCAACATTAACATTTCTTGTTTATTACGCTTTTGAGTAAAAGCAGCATAACCCGCGCAATGTTGCGCTTATGCATACTTAATAACAGAAAAATAACAGCCTTCTCAACTTCAAAGTGTTCATGAGGACGTGGACTCTTCAGCTTTCAGCTCGTGTAACTCGTGTTTGAATCATCACGACTGAGGGCCACAGTTCAAGTCCTCCGCTCCGTTGAAAGCCCGTCACGCTTCATCTGATTAATTCTCAGGTTTTAGCCAAGCCCAGATTAAACTTTCTGTGACCACAGTTGAACACAAATAGCTCCTGCTTTTTTATTTTCGATTTCTTTTCATGTCTCCTCATTTCGGATCTCCAACTACCCTTAAATGTAGGTCACGCTTTACACTACAGCATCCAAGTATCCACTGTAGTTACAAAAGCACTGCGCGCTAGTAATGAATACGCATTTAGTATGCAATTATGTTATGGAATAGTCTATAATTACACACAGTTATCGCTATTGTAATTATGTTAATGTGCAATATGAACAATGTTTTCTGCTTCCCCCTGTATTTTCTCTCCATTATTACTTTTTTATGTTTCCGCTATAAACAGCATATCCAGAGAGGCAAATCTGAACTGATCTCAGGTCAGCTCTGCTAATGACAGACTACATATTTCCTGCTGTAATTACAGAGGTCAGAGACAGCTTCACTTGAGCTATTTCTGCAATTACTTTTAATTGATCGGACTCAAGTTCATTTTTAGTCAAAAGAAAGTAAGTTCACACAGGTTTAACCACAGGTGACAACCAGAAAGTGTCTTTGATATTTTTAGTAGGCTACAACCATACTAACACTTACAATCTTTGTTGTTGTTGTTATTGTTTCAGTAACCACAATGTTGAGTATATAGTAAGTAGTATCAAGTCATGGTGTACTACAAACGAATAATTTTGGGATATTTACTGTATAGTGAATTTAGTAAAGGAATAAAGGAAGATTATAATAATAAATGGTTATATACTGTATATATACACACATATTTATGTGTGTGTGTATACGTAAGTTATTAATTTGTGATTTCTGTCATAAACTCTTACTACGGTTTCATTATAGTAAATGTTTAAACAATGCTTATCTATGTCTCAGAGAGGGGCTGGCCTGGGACAGTTTAATGACCTGTAGGTTCAATGGTGAGGTTGTTGTAGTCCTTTACTGCCCCATAGTGTATATTTGTGGTATTGCAAAACATTGAACAGCTGTAAAAAAAAAAAAAATTTAAATGATCGATCAGAAAATCAGTTGTTTATTGTTATTATTGTTGTTTGATGGTCATTACAGTGCTTCAAAAACAAAACCATTTCAGTACCTTCCATGTTTTATATCTCCATTCACTTACTCTCCAAATGCCCTTCTCCTCCTCAACATCTTTAGAAATAACAAGATAATTTGTGCTCTTTTCCTGAAGTTGCTAATTCGGTTTACTGTGTCTCTCTCATTCCTTCCAGCTGAGGTTCAGTGTGTGAGCTATAAAGGAGAAGATGTGCGTGTCCTCCAGGATGGCTTTAGCGGTGGGTTTCCCAGCTCCGTGTCCACTGCGTGTATCCACTCTGACCATCAGCGGCTGTGTTTGCCCGGGGCTGCGGCCCACGCCATGCTGCAGAGTGGCCACGTACTTCAGCGTGTGCAGGGGGACCACGCGGTCATCGTGATCGGCCGTCAGCAGTAGCATCGCGGGGTAAGGGGGCCCATCTCGAGGGGTCTGAGGAAGGTTATGGAGAGGAGAGTACCTGTGGAGGAAAAGGTCAAAGTTTTGTTTTTTTTTGTAATGTGACATTTAAAGTAACTTGTTTGTTATGCAGTCATACACTAGCAGTCAAAGTCACGTGGTCCTTCAGAAATCATTCTAATATGCTGATTTGGTGCTAAATAATTACTAATTATTATTAATGCTGAGAAAAGTTTTTGAAGCGTAATATTTTGTGGATAGATTTCTGCTTAAAATAATTGCTGTTCTTTAAAAAATCCTATTCTTCATCAAAGAAACACGGACAAAATATCAGTTTGCATAAAATTAAGCAGCAAAAACTTGTAATAATAACCATTAAGCACTCATAATAACAAATCAGCATATTAGAATGATCTTAATAATCATGTGACACTAAAGACTGAAAAGGATTTTACATTTTAATAATATTTCCTGCTGAAAATTACATTAAATAAATACAGCCTTAGTGAGCACAAGCGACTTTTAGTAACACTTTATTTTAAGGTGTTGTTGCTACATATACTTACTTATTATTATAATAACAATAAACGATGCATAATTATATTCAAATAACCCTAAACCAAACCCTTATCCTAATCCTAACCCTATAGTAACTGTATATGTAATTAATA
The DNA here is from genome assembly GCA_032357445.1 of Enteromius radiatus. Taxonomy (NCBI): domain Eukaryota; kingdom Metazoa; phylum Chordata; class Actinopteri; order Cypriniformes; family Cyprinidae; genus Enteromius; species Enteromius radiatus. The sequence goes on from JAUCMS010005774.1 coordinate 17,279, forward strand.
AATATTACTCAGTACTTAAATGTATGCTTACACCTTAAAATAAAGTGTAACTGGGAATTAGTGTAAACTTTGACCAGTAGTTTAGGGCTGTAACAGAAAACAGGAATCCCTACTTGATGAGAATTTGAAACTGTTCAGGATCATCAGCACAGCCGTAGTCAGTGGTCCAGGCGTGACCGATGGTGAACTTGTGGAACTTGAGCATGTCCATGACCCCGACCTCAGCTACTGCACAGCCAAAGAGCTCAGGCTGTTGGTTTACACATGCCGCTGAAAAAAAAAACAAACACAGATCACTCTTCTCCTATTGAATACACTGGCCAAACATTTACCAGACGCACTGACTCACACACCTGTACTTAAATGAGTGGGCTTAAACATGTTTTGGATTACTCAGATAGAACAGCCCGATTTGACACACCTCACATTTTTAAAGGCCACGTAACTGCACTGTGACTAAACATAGGGATCAACACAGACATACTAACCTAGCTTGCACATTCAGCATAAAGAAGCTTTTTTACAAATGCTTAGTAATTTATTCACTGCCAATGTTTTCAAACCGGTGCACCGCCTACACACCTTCATCTTGTTCTGATTGTTACCTCACACCCACACATCCACACACACACTAGTAACCCACAGCCAGGTGCAGATAGAATCTGCAGATTTTTTGGGGGGGAATTTATTACATTTTTGCGTAATGAAAAACATGGTCAAATGTGGTAAGCTGAACTGAATACAACTATGATATTCATGAATGCCCTGAATGGCAAGGTAATGTTTTTTTGCTATTTATATTATAATTACAGTCATACCTCCGTCAGATGCGTTTTCTCTGTCAGTTAAATATTTAGATAATATTTCGTTCTGATATTTTATATTTGTTGTGGAGTTGTTGGTCTCAGGTGAAAGCGTAATCTGCTAACATGAGAATGGGTTAAACGCATTTTGACTGCCGTTAAAGATAAAGTTGAAATTATATTACAAATCCAAGGTAAAAAGCACATTTTATTCAAAAAAAAAGAGAAAAGTTGGGAGGTTGTATCAAAGCATAGCTCAGTAGCTTAGTATATATAAGATTCATATGTGCAATTTAATTTGTCTTAGTACAAGGTTTTATTTTTTTTCAACTGTGCACCCTGTTTTGTCCCACTTCTCAAAAATGACTGATTATTATTATTATTAATCCTTTTTGACCTTCTTTTTTAAATATTAAAATATTAATACCTTATTAATAATTCTTTATAATATTTATTATTTTATTCAAATGCTCTTGATTATTGAATTAAATATTTATATTTTATATTTAAATATTTAAGGTATTTAATGCATTACAATCAACCAAAAATTATTTAGCTGTTAAATTTAAGCACACAATTACCTAATACCAATTTAGGTCAAACAATTACCGAGCAATTTTGTTCAGTCTGTAGTGTAAAATGTTCGCATTAGATATTAATGAAAAAAGTCAAAGTGTCTGAATAATTTTTTTAATGTCATGTTTTTTTTTTCAGGTTACAGTGTCCTGCACCCACTAGTAAAAACTAAAATGATATCTGGTGTCTAAATAATGTTGGTTTTGACTGTAAATACATACAAATATGATCAAATTTCATATATATTTCTTCCTCCACTTCAGGTATACTGTAGATAGTATTTAGAGCTGATAGCAAAAATAAAATCGTCTTACAACAAGCCGGACACGTGTAGTACCTTTTTGAATGACGTGTTCAGTTCTGCGAAAAATCTTTAAAACGTTTCAAGAAATTCCATGTGCCTCCCACAAGCAACCGCACATGAATTCTGCACAATCCTGCATATACTCAATAACTGCACTGACTCAATCCTGTCTCTCCTATGAATAAGACAGAGATTGAAACTGTATTTGCGCTGGCAGCTGACGAGTGCCGCCCGTCTAACGACTGCATCTCCTGTTTAATGAGAGCGACAAAGTCTTTCAGTGAGGAGCGAGTGCTGCTTCGCCTCTCGCAGATGCTGGTGTGTGTGCTACTTATGTGAGAAAGCACTGAGTGTGAATTCCAATGCCATGTTTACTCAACAGATGAGCGAGCTGTGAGTAACGCCACAGATTGCACACATCATTAGAGCCGCACAGCTGCACGTCCATAAGTTTCCATTACAGCACCACTCTAATTTAACTGCGTGCGAAGGCGTATGTGTGCTAAGACTGTCGAGTCTTATTGGTGCTGTTCTTCGTTAGCTGGGAAGTGATCGTGTCTATCTGACTTCCTCAGACCGCACACCAAGAAACTCACCCACAAGCAGGCCACCGTTGGAAGCTCCGTTGATGGCGATCCGGCCGGCCGTGGTGTATCCCTCCTGGATCAGGTACTCGGCGGCTCGCTGGAAGTCATCAAAACAGTTCTGCTTGTTCCCGAGAGTGCCAGCTGAAATCAATAATATTTCTTAAAGACTTGCAGTTTGAAGCAGAACATGGCTGAAGTCAAGGAGGAAGGTCATATTAGCATGTAATTAAAGCATGTATCCTATATATGTAGTATATGTAAGATACAGCCATTAAAATATGACTTCTCAGAAAATTCTCACACTTTATTCAAGTAAGGAGTCATTTGGTAATATGTAAGCACATTATTATTTTAAAGAATATATGTTGCAGAATACAGTACTTACCTTAAAGCTTAAACCAGAAAATGCTTGCAGCATAATGTGGTTAAACTACTTTAACAATTTGGTTTTTGATTTTTAGAGGACAAAATGATGCAAGAAAAAAGAAACAATAGAAGGCCAATAGAAACCATCTGAAATCCTTATGCTTTTCATTAAAATATCATTATGAACCATTAACTTTTTCCAGTTGAATTATTACAAAATTCCTTTCTGGGGTGTTGTTTTGGGCACTTTTCCAATAAGATTTAATGTCCCACCAATAGACTCCATCACTTACCAGTAGACAACGTTATACTTTCCATTCAAACCAATACAATTCACATTATAACTATTAAATCCATTACATGTTCTATAAAGAGTTCTATTGTTTTTTGATCCAAAGTTATTGGATCTTTGGCCTAAAACTGAATCATTATTATTATAACCTCATTTATCTTCATTAAAAGCTACATGTGATAGGCCTTTTTTAAATATATAACCGTCTATACAAAATAACTACTTGCTAATAATGCTTAATAATAATTCCTTCATAAAGACTGCAAGTACAATAATAAAAGAATTAGAAAACATTATTATTATTATTAGATTAACTCATTTAATCTCACCAGTCACAATTACAATGAATTCATTGTTAGTTTATTATGCACATTATCTCACCGGTCACAATTGTGACCAACTATAGAACTTAATTTTTCACGATATCTTACCAAAATTATTGATTATTTCATTGTAAGTTTGTTCAAATATTAGTGTTTGTTTAATGTTAAAAACAGACTGAATTAATGAACCTAACTCAGCTAGCAGTCTAGTAGTTCACAAACTGTTAGTTTCTAGTTCGGTCCTATACAGGAACTGAGCTTTTTGAAGAGCTGATCCAGTGGGCAGCGATCATCAGACTAGTGACTCAAACTGATATTTCACCAGCATTAAGTTCACTTCTATGCAAAGTAGTCAGGGACCTTCTGCGAGTTTCTTTTCCAACTGATTGGAACAATGTTGACTAATTAGAGCTGATTTGAATATAATATCTATTCCTTCATTTATCTTTCAAAAGATGACACATCTGAGCGTGAGTGAAGTGAGGATACCTTTGTGCCAGGTTTGGCCGTACTCTCCTCCTCCTCTGATGTTAGCCACAGCCAGGATCCCACCCAGGTGTCTAATATAGAGCAGGTATGCAGTACTGCACAGATAGAGAAAAAAGTTTGGGATATTCATATTTCAAACACACTCTTCCTTTTCTACCCCATCCCATCTTTAGTCAAGCACAAACAGAGAGCTTTATACTAACTTGTAATATGGCTGAATTGAGTTCTCAAAGCCTCCATAACCATACAGAAAGACTGGATGAGAGCCGTCTCTTTCTATTCCACGCGCATGTACCAGGAACATTGGGATCTTTGTGCCATCCTTACTGGGGTAAAACACCTGTTACGCACAAACACTTAAGGTGTGTTATTACAGTCAAATGTTTGGAATAATTGAAACATCTTTAAACAGTATTTGAAAAACCTGTCTTATGCTCACCGTGCATATATTTTAAAATAACTATTTGAATATATCTCATAATGTAACTTAATTTTCACAAGTCATTACAGAAATCGTTACGATATGCTGATTTGTTTGAGAGGTTCTTATTATCATCCATGTTTAAAAAGAAGTGACTTTTTTTTTTTCCTTTTTTTAAAAAGGAAATTATTTTAAGTAGTGTACATATAATATATGTGTAATACACTTTGGGAAAACATGTGCATTTGTATTTGTTGTTGTTATTATTATCATTAATTTATATAATAATACATATTAAATATTAAAAATATCATTATTATTTAGTAATAGTATCATTTATACAACTAAAATCATTGTTATTATTATCATTATTTATAACAACGCTGAAATTACATTACTACTATTTATGTTTTTATGGTTGTCGTTTTCTTTGCTTTTAGAAATTAAACCCATATAATATATGTGTAATACTGAAACTTCCTGTGGCCTGTGATTCATGTGTTATTTCGGGACCGCAGCCTGACCTGAGTTGTCTGGTAGTCACTCGGGTCGATGCCTTTTACTTCCACTTGCCTGAAGATCGTGGGCTCTGGGTCGGGTTGACTCAGGTCACAGTGGTAGATTATGCCTGAGTGATTAGATATGACAGTTTTCTAGGTCTGGAAATCAACGTGATCTACAGTAAATGCACATACTTATGCTTGAGGTTATGTAGTGTATTTTGGCATAAATGTAGTGCATGATTTGATGATGTAAGTGTGTTCACCTGGAGTAGTGAAGGAGGTGAACTTGTAGAAGAAGTCTGGGTGCTTCTTCTTGCAGCTGAGGCCGACTACAGTGCCTACATCCAGCGGCAGGTCTCTGATCAGTTTCCCTGACTCCAGCTCATACAGCTGTAAGATGTCCTTCACGTCATGCACATAGTTCACCAGCAGATAGCGCTGGTTCACACACTCCACGAAGCCTGCAGACAACACACAAACACCATCAGGCCGCAGTTCTCTTTATTTGTTTTAATTGGAAATGAGTTAATGATAGTGTGGGTGAAGAGGAAGTGTGTGTGTGTGTGTGTTGAGGCTTGTGACAGTTTCACCCACAGATGTTGACTACTGTGAATACCAAGAAAATATGAGCTAACTCTGTTTCCAAAATGTTTAAACTGAAACATTCTACAAGGAAAAATGTAGGGGTAACCGGGGCTAGTTGTCTCTGTGACTATGACATAACAGTCCAGTTTCCTGACAGTTGGTTTCAGCTATAAATTGAAGGTAGTTTTTGTGTTGTAATTATACACTATTTATTAATTATAGTTCCCGCTTGATGAATTGAATTGTATTTTTTCTGGAGTAATAACGGGTGAAAATGTTTTAATCTTTTGTGTTAGGATTGTTGTTTTGTAATTAAGTGTTTCAAGCTAATATTTTGCCACTCCTGCCAATGGCTGGTAATTAAGATTGATAGCCTGTAATTGTATTAAATGTATTAATTAAATTAAATTAAAAAGAGAATACACTTTGAGAAAACGCATGTATTTGCATTTGTTGTTGTTATTATTATCATATAATAATACGTATTAAATGTAAAAATATAATAATTATTTAGTAATAGTATCATTTATACAACTAAAATCAGTGTATCGTTGTAATAAAACATTTGATATAAATAATTATTATTATTTTTAACAATGGTAAAATTACATTACTACTATTTATGTTTTATGTTTTTATGGTTGTTGTTTTCTTCGCTTTTAGAAATGAAACCCATAGGGTTGTATTTTTTTGGAAAACCACAGAGAAACTTTTCTTTTGTTGAAGAGTAAATCATGCTCTCTTACCGAGTACGTCCTTGTCGTGTTGAGGGATGAGGGTTTTCCAGTGTATCTGCTCTGGTTTCTGCAGGTCTATGGTGATGAGGCGGTAACGAGGAGCATCCAGATTGGTGCGTAACGTGAAGACGGTGCTCTCGTTGGTGATGTATGTGTACTGTGCTTTAAATGTGTCAACCAGCTTCACCCACGGCAGCAAACCTTGAATAACATTACAATTAAATTCATTCTTTTATTCAGCCAGCGAAGACTTTTACAATGTTACAAATATTTTTATTTCAAATAAATTAACTTCTATTCATCCTAAAAAACTTTGAAGGTGCCCTAGAATGCATTGAGAGAATGTTTTAAATTGTTGTCTGATATGTACATAGAAGGTATGTAGCTTAGGTA
>JAUCMS010005784.1:0-23654 GCA_032357445.1 Enteromius radiatus
AGTTTAATCTCGTCATTATACATTACCATCACTCTGTTCTCCTATTTGATAATGTTCAGTGCTTTGCTACAATTTGTTTTGTTAAAAGCGCTATATAAATAAAAGTGACTTGGGTCTTGGACCCGACAACAACTCTCCTGGCCGTGATTCGGGGCTTGGATCCAACAACGGCTCTCCTGGTCGTGAATCAGTAACTGGACCTGACAACGGCTCTCCTGGCCATGACACAGGGCTTGGACCTGACAACAGCTCTCCTGGCCATGACACAAGGCTTGTATCTGACAACGACTCTTCTGCCCGTGATTCGGGCTTGAACCCGACAACGGCTCTCTTGGTCGCGACACAGGGCTTGGGCCTGACAACGGCTCTCCTGGCCGTGACACGGTAACCGGACCCGATAATGTCTCTCCTGGCTGTGACTTGGGTCTTGGACCCGACAACGACTCTTCTGCCCGTGATTCGGGGCTTGGACCCGACAACGGCTCTCCTGGTCGTGACTCAGTAACCGGCCCTGACAACAGCTCTCCTGGCCATAACTCTGGAAACGGACTTGGAAACGGGGAACTGGATCGGCGCTCATGGCCGAAACTCCAGAACTGAATTAGGAAACAGCGGACTGGAATCTGCAGGAATCTGGAACGGCGCTCCTGGTCACGGGTGTGGAGCAGAATCCGCAGAGAGGTAGTTCTGCTGCACTCCTTGAGCGGGGCTTTCTGGCGATGTGGGAACCAAGATGTGTTCTTGCAAAACGAGAGAATCTGCAGACCGGGGCAATCTTTCCTCCTGGCCCGAACACTTCCCAGGCACTGACAGATTGCCACTTCCCTTTTCAACCCCATGGTGTCCGGGGTGGTAAGTGGCCCCGATTCGGAACGTTGCGATTTGGGTCGACATCGCTAAAATCTGTCCTTTCTGCCAGCTGATGAAATTCCTCCGCATAATTGAAGAATGTCAGATCCTGCAGCACCAATGTGCTGAAGCGAGCGGCAAACTCCATCTCCTAAACGTGCTTGGTCGTTCTGTCATGTTTCTCGGCAGGTAAGGATGGCATGGAGACGCGGGATGAGTAAATAATAAATATTTAATGAAAACCCAAGACATGCAGCTGTAATACAAGACAGCATACACAAAACAACGACCAACCCGAGAGAACTCAAAAGACACGGTTTAAATACACAAGCAAACAAGAGGGAAGCTTAAAACACCTGTGAAACACGCCTGGGAACAAATTAACTAATAAATCCCCAAATAAGTGCAAGACACGAGGAACTAGAAGGAAAACAAAAACAAGAGGACAGGAAACCAAACTAAAACAGACAAACACTGTTACATCATATACATAAAATATGGATGTTTGGGAACTGTAAAGTCTCACTGATTTATTCTTTCAGCACAAATCTGAATGGATTTATTTCAATTCAGTGTCCTATAGCTGCATTTTTGCAAGCTGTGAACTCACGAGGGGGTCTGAAGCAAACACTGTAGGGGTCAGACAGTGAGGACACTGCCAATCTTCTTCCTGAGAGAGGAAATGCAGAGACATGCTGTCAGATAGCGGACATGCAGGACTGACAGCAAGAGACGCGACATCTGGAGGTCAAGAGAAGTGTACGTACCATCCCCACATTCGTGAATATTCGAGAAGGAAGGAGCCTCTGTGGGAATGGCCCATTAGAGAGTGCATGCACCCAGAGGATAATCAGATACAGGCCAAATTACCCCCAGCTGGAAGCCAATCCTGCATTTTCATGGAGGGTGAGAGGAATGGAGAGACCCTTTCTGGCGTGTGTGTGATTGCAATTGCGATTCCATACGGAGCGCTGCTTGGGACTTTGACCCTGACCCAGTTGGTAGGTATGATGGTTTATGGGCCATTGGACCGCATTTAATTCTGCGCACAACAGAGGCCCATTACAGACATGACTGCTGGGAGATTTCATCCCTTAAACCTCTGACTTTGTTTTTTCAATCTTCACATTTCAGGCTTCGGCATGAGGAAAGGTTACTGACAGAAGCGGAGATTGTTCTTATATATTTCGTTTTTTATTACCTTGGTTTATATTGTATTAACCCAGCAGCTACTGTGACGTATCTCATGGGTTATTTTTATTGGTTTTCAATGGTGGACGCAAAAAAAATGTCCTTTTCCACTCATGATGAGGACCGTACAGGACCTGCACACATTTTTTGAACTTAATGTGGGGCAAAAGATCAAGAGTTCTGAACTACAAATTTGTAGACAACATGAAATTGTATTCAATTTGACGTCATTATGGGGTGTACGCTATATTTTTATTTGGAAGAACATGGCCAAGGCTTTATCAACTTGAAAGTAGGGCCAATTTCAATCACTTTCGGAAACAAAAACAGTCTGTTATGTTACTTTATATTACAAACCATTGACTGTAAAAAATTGTACATGCATGCTGTTAGGTTTCTTGAAAATATTGTAATTGAAACAAGGACAATTTTGTGAAAATATGTTTTTTAAGTGATGTTTTTTGCACTTTTCTCAATTAGGTTTTTATTTTTTATCATAATCAGTAACTTAAAAACTATAAACTTTAAACAACATTATTCTTTAAACCAGTAAAAAAAAATGTATAATCTTTAACTTTCACAGCAATCTGCAAAATTCTGTGGCAGAAGATACTTTGTAGAACCACTCATATTGATTGTGGTTTCAATTTACAGTTTATTTACAATTCTTCATTTTTCAGAAATTCACACTCTTGTAATGCAAAGCTGTCAATTCTACTTTTAATACCCACGTAATTGTGTCCCTGCTGCTGGGTGGAGTTATTGTTCATGGAGAACGAGTAAATCTGTCCATTGGCTTTGATTCATGGGGGCCTGTAAACATTGTGCTAGGTGTATGATTATAGGAGCAAGGTGTTGAACACACAGTTATTCACCCTGAAACCCCACCCAGTCTTCCTTATTACTGCCTAGCTGTCCGTACTTGTCCCTTACAGTAACAACATATATGTCCTTCCATCTTGCCTGCACACTTATTTTCACCTCTTTCTGTTTCCATTCTAATTACATTATCCAGTAAAGTGAGCATGAGTGCATACCTGTACCATAAGGTAATGGATTGAATGGGGATAAGGGATGCTTTGACACGTTTACAAGTTTGTAGCTCTGTAATTATCATTGTGAATTGTTATTTACACCATCAGCTGACTGTGTTTTACTCGCGAGCCTATCCTACAATCTGACAGGAATTTAAAAGGTAGAGTTACAAGAAGAAAATGTACCCTAGAGTGCATGTGTGCATTGGTGTGAATGAATGGAAAGGTGTGCCAACAGATGCAGAACTGAAGAGCTGCACTTGAACTCACTGACACCATTAACAACACAAGGGTGTTAAATATTGCACTAATAGAAAGAAACCTTCATCACATAAACTCTAAAACAGTGCTTAATTGTAGTGTAACTTAGTGTCCTTATAATCTTTAAAAGTATATTTAGGAAAACATACGTTTTTATCATTTACTCAATTTCTTGTTTCAAAGCTATAAGGGTCTTTTCTTCAGTTTTATTAAAAAGCGCCATTTCTGGCATGTTGTTTGATACACTTTTTAGTGAGACCCAAAATAAGTACCAATAAGTACATATCACTGCAGTTTCAAAAAAAGAAATTAACACTAGAGACAGTAAAACTCAAAACTTCAAAACAATATTATGGTGGGAGATTTGAAAACCGATGCTTTTGAATGTTAGCATCACACATATCCAGCGTCATATCTATGAGTTTTCACAGACGGTAGGTTAGTTCGGTAGATCAAAACGTACCTGAGAGGTGAGGAGCTTTGATTCAAATCCCTTGTAACTACAGTTTGACAAAACAGGTCATATTTGCATAAAAGGAAGCTAAAATTATATGGCTGCATCAACAATGCAATGTGTTTTTTTATATCAGTTTTGCCTTTGTTGAGACTATCGGGTAGGTCTATGGTTGGATTTGACGTAGGACATATTTCCAAAATGGTAAAGCATTAACTTTTAGTGACAGTCCCCATATATTTAACATTATAAAAACACAGCAATCCGTACTTATTTCAACGTTAAAAGGAAAAAAAAAACAAAAAACTGTGTTTTAGCTGAGTGGACATTTCTCTTTGATACTACAGTGTATTTTAGGGTAGTTGGTGGAATTTTATTTTAAGGTGCCATTGCACGTTACTTGCTATTATAATAACAATACATTATGCATAATTACATGCAATAACCCTAAGTAAACCCTAATCCTAACCATTCAGTCAGTATATGTAGTTAATTAATATTACTTAGTACTTAAATTTGTAATTACCTTAACCTAAGCAACCTAGTTGCTTAATATACTGTTATTACTGTGTATTATTATGTTATTACTATGTAACAAGGACACTGCAAAATAAAGTGTTACCAGTTGTTCTTAAGTGGGTGAAAAATGTATATACATTATTTATTACTATTATTTCATTTTTTTAGAAACTTCCAAATTAGTTTACATTATTATTTAACATATTCTTTTAAAAGCATGCTCAAGTGTTCTACTTGTCCATAACATATTGCCAAATGCACTTTTCTCAAAGTGTCTCATTATGTGCAGTATGGCTGTTTGTACCTTAGTCCAAGACCTCAACATGGTCATATACTGTGTTATTGCTGTACTTTTGAAAATATGGCTAACATGAACAAAGGTGACAGCTGCTAACCACATCATATGTTGCAAACCGAGCAGGAAACGAAGTCTGAAATTGAAAATCAATGTAAAATTTATTGGCTGTTTCTGAGGAGCAGTAGGAGCATTTTGCCTTGCTGCTACAGTTAGCTTGAGCACATATTAAACATACTGTACGCTTTTGTTTAGCTAAGAGCTTGCGATGAAAACCAACTAATTGATGATAAATATTCAGAGGGTGTTGTTTATGGCTGAATGTTTCACTGAGGTAAGCTGCATTGTTGGAAATTGAGAGTTTATGGATTGCCTCATAATGTGGGAGAGGATAGATAATATGGAAATAAGACCATTTGCATGATCAAACAGTCATATAAACACATTGGAATGCTCGTCAGAGCTGGACAAAATGTAGAATTTATGAATTACCTGCTTTTTAATTAGGATTATGATTTTTATTTTGCCACAACAAACACAGGCACAAATCGGAATGACAGGAAAACTAGTTTGTTTGCCTAATTATGCCAATTTATTCCCTTGTACGTACATTAATTTCTTTTTTCTCATGTGATTAAACATATTTAATACCTTGATAAGGTCAAAATAATTCTAAACAGATTTTACTTTTGATTTCATCAAAAAAAAAAAGTGTGTGAGTATAACATATTAGTAATTTACACTGACAAATGAAATATGAAATATGAAACAAACTAACCAATCAGCAGTAATGGGCGTGTCAATATGTGATGTGGAGGAGACGGTGTTCAGTGAACAGTCGAACAGAGAGACAGAAAGATAAAAAGCAAAAGAGTAAAATGTCTGTGGCACGATAAGGCAAGAACTATGACCTGTGTAAATATTGTATCAGCTTTCCAGCGCTGGAGGGAACTCAAGGAGTGGAAGGTCTGTGAGATTTGTCTCTCCGCTCACGTCCCATGTAAGTTAGTATCACTGATTATAATGACTTCTAGTATTTTGTCACGTCCCCAATAGACAATCTAACATTGGTACTGCTTTTTTTCACAGAACTCATTGACTGGATTACTTAAGCTGTGTGGGGCGGAGCTAGACCCTTTTGGGTAGGGACATGTGTGTTTTGGTGATTCCGAATATCAACATTGGCTTCCAGAAGTTGTATCAGTAACTAATAGGGGGAGCATAAGCGAAGAATAAATCATATTGCAATGTAAAAGATATTCTCAACTCACGTGAATGCACAGTCCTTAACTCTCACGCACATACAAACAAATAGATATGGATATTGTTAGACGTGCGCGCAAAGTGTTTATCTCTTCTTGAAACGTGTCTTGAGTAAATATGTTATCCGTGATTTGTGAGAGCAGTGGAAACAGTGCACTCCTCATTTTAATCTCAAAAGCCCATAAACACCGCATCTCTCGTTTCTCCGAGACACACTGAATTGCTGTTTCCTTACGATTCATTTCATGCTCTATCTAGCAAAAACATGCAGCACTTCTGTTCAACACTTACCCTTTGAAAATATTAATGGGAAGAGCTGCATTAAGAACATCTCTCTCCCTTTCTTCTGTCAGGTTTTTCTCACAAAATACATACGGCGCTGAGGGACAGATGTCAGCTGCATGTAGCATCACATACCTCTACATCAAGAAACAAATGAAAGGAAATGGGTGACGTTTGAAGAACCTAAGCGATGTTTATTTTCAAGTCTATAACATGACAAAAGGACTGTGAATTACCTGCGGCATTCTATAAAGTGTGCATCTTATTTGAAACAGTCATGTAAAGTATTTAGTATTTAAGTCATATTTATTTTTTTCTTTATGCTGTAAACATTAGATTAGATTTTTAGGTTGTGGAAAAACGTTGTGTTCTATAAAATGTCACATGAGAATTAACACTGTGTGCATGGTGTTGCTGCTCTCCCATTTAATAATGAACTTTAATGTGGCACTGCATGGTAGATCAGAGCTTAAGTAATATCTTGTTTTTACTGCACTCTTGATGGAGCAGCACTGGCTCTCTGTCTTCTTTATATGCTCATTTTTCTTTTAAGCATTTTAATGTAACCTCTTTGCTTTTTCACTCACTCATTTTATAAATGTATTTGTTTACAGCAGTTAGAATATGATTTGCATCAGTTGTTGTCAGTGGTGGGAATAACGGCATTATAAAAAAATTAAAACGTTATTTTTTTCAGTATGTTACAATGCCGTTACCGTTACTGACAATATAATGTGGCGTTACTATAATTTATTATAACATATATTATTAATCTTATTTTTCAATCCATCTGAATGGATGCACAGTGCTGACGTACCATAATTTGGGTCGCCATAAATTTTTCTCACACACTCAAAGATACAACATGCAGACTTGACGCGATACATGTACATGATATTCTTTGTTGTATGCCTTTCAAAATAGATCCTTTGGAATTCTGGTACGGTCCTACAAATTGGAATTTTCTTTCTGTGCCCCTGGGAGTACGGTCCCACATATGGGATTTAGAAGGTTCGGTGACTTCGCCAAATTCAGACTGAGCTTTCACGAGTTTGCTGGCACTGAGCCAGAGAAAGACGTGCACTGTGCTTGTCATATTATCACAACTATACAGTGTTCTTAACCAAATAATGCTAATTTTAGGTTTCTAACATTTTAATACACATAGTAAAGCAATACATTTAGAGCTTGTAAAATACACAAACCTGTCTATGTAAGCAACAATAACAATCCATTCAAATTTAATTTGCCGATGTGTTTTATTCATATCAGATACACATATTGTAAGTATAGCTATATGTATTTCACAAGAAATTGATGAATTTACGTGCTGTAAATCTGACTGACAAGACTCTCTGAACTGCGGCACGCATCTCATGCTACAGGTTATGGTCAATATCATTTAGAAAGGTGTTTAAATGACAAAACACACTCATTTACACATATCTGTGAATCAGAATAGCAGACTGTTTATAACACGGTAATCAATAATTTTATTTGAAATAAAAAAGGAACAACTAAATAAAAGCGATCCATCTGTCTTACAGTGTTCTAAAATAACTTTTGCCTAAAAAAAAACTCGGGGGGCTGCTGGAATATTTTAAACTCACCGCTGAAAGGGTTTTAAAAACCGCCGGTAGTGGGCGGAACTAATGTGCTAACAACAATCTTATTGGCTGACGCTTACCTATAATCGTCCCTATTTTGAGCGAACGCATTCTACGTGATTATTATTCATGAACCTAGCAGCTCATTAATGCTTAGTGCGTTTCATATTGTTATTAGTAGTAGAATTCCTAGTAGCTTTGTTATCTTATAATTTTTTGCCCCATTTTTTATAGAAACACTAAATGATAAACAAGCACCACCACCAGTCCTAATTTAGTCGACATGACAAATATGCATTCATACAGTACTTGGTAATTCTGATTACTGTCATCATATAATGTTAAATTATCATAATATCATATTATAATTCTTGACTGACTGCTGCTATATGTTAGTAGAAAAATAATGTAGATGAACGTGCAATGTTTTATAATAGTAATGTATTATATTTAGTATCTATTTCATTCATTTAACATTTTATATTGGGGTCATCCAAGTTTTGATTGGATGACAAACTAGTTCAATATCTACAGTATAATAATTATTTGGTTCAATATATCTACAGTATAATAAGTGGACTCTTTTTCAACACAAGCACTTCTTTACAGCAATATTGCAGAAAATAAACTCAGTCAGCCTAAATATAATTTACATTGTACATTTACACATATATATATATATATATATATATAATAAACCCATTTGGTTAAAGAAATGAAAATGAACATGAAAACATGAAAATTTGTTTCATGTTTTGATTTGTAATTGCAAAAAAAACAACAAAGAAAAACTGAATTTTTATTATAATTTCTAGTTTTTGACATGATAATGAAACACGTCTTCTACATTAACATGCAAATACTTATTTATCACAACAAATCTTTGCGTCTGTGTTACCCGCTTCACAAAGGACATAAAAACAGAGAGCAATTTTGTGTTCAGGTCAAATTCGGTCAAAATATCTGCTTTACAGCGTAGCCCCCCGCTGTGACAAGCAAAGCAAATGTTCAAGCACACATCTCATTGTACCCTGAGTGAAATACTCAAATAGCGCCCTGCCCCGAAGGATAAAACACAACACTCACAGAAGCGTGCAAATACCCCCAAAAATCATACATCATTTCAACTAGGATCACTGGGGTGTGAGAACACTTAATTATTACGAATAGGAAGGCTAAAATAACAGAATTAAATGTGTGTGTCAGGGCAAGGCCATTGTGCACGGCAAACAAAAACACACCTGCCACTCAGAATGAGTGATTACCTCTCTCCACAAGAAAAAGTCAATTCCACACTTTTGCCCCTCCTCCAGGCACAGACATGCACTTAAAATGTCTCGCACACATATACACTCAAACGCATTCACATTTATTTATGAAGGCCCGCAAAGTTCATGATTCTGCTGGGTGTTCCAAATCTGTAATCATTACAATAACATCAGTAGATCATTTTTATATTTGTTTGTTCTACCTCTCAGTAGCCTTCATAGTAAAATACCGAGATCCAAGTTCCCTGGAGGGCTTATTCTGACACAGGTTGTTTCAATGAATGATGAATATGGGCCACTTTAGCCATACAGGGGCTGCCTGTATTTATCATACTGTGTCTTTTTGACAATTAATTCAGCAGTCAGCTACGAATACTCAAACCCTTTCTCCAGCTTTATAAAACATCCATGTAGGCTTAAGGTATATGATGTTTACTGGACGTTTAATACAGTATAGGCTAGGTTTTAGGCTTTGTTTGAGTCAATGAAATGTCATGTTGTCATTCTCCAACCTGGTGCTTTTTAAATCAAATCTGCCATGATCTGAAAGCGAGCCATTTCAGAAGGAAGTCAAGATCATGCTGGCTGAGGGAACTCATTGATTGAACGGACAGCCGGTAAGTTGAGTTTTCTTCCTTTGCGGTATCTAATAGTTACATCCATCACTTGTAGACACACTGATAAAGACTCACATTCATTGCACACACCTCAGGGACAGTTACAAGTGGATCCTAGATAGGTAGCAACTTATGTAGGAGAGCAGAGTTTAGCAGAGATTAGCTCCAACCTTAAAATGCTGCTATTATGGATGTTTGAAAATGACCAAGGTCACCACTAAAGTGAATGAAAACATCCTGCAAAGTTTTAAATCTGAAAGTGCAACATGTAAAGAGTCAACTCAGTCATTGTAACAAATCATTTTTTCAATCCCAAGCTGTTTCATGCTGACGATTCGCATTGGTCTGAATGAAAATGCAAATTCATTCTTTCCAACTAGGTGTCATTTTTGGAGCAGTAAAAATAGCGGTTTCCCCGGCAATGGCTGTAAACAAAGCAGCACTGCGCTCACAAATGCTTGATGGCATGACAAAATAAATTGAAAATGAGACCAATCTGAACAATAATCGCAAATTAGCATCATGTAAAGGGAAGAATTTGGGAAAATGTATATTTTGGGAGTCGTCGATCAAATAAGCTAAAACAACTGCAAATTATAAGACAACAAAAGTGTTTTTTGACCTTGCATGCATGTCAACCTGTTGTTGGGGACTCCAACAAAACCAAAACATGAGCCATAATAGGGGGAACTTTAATAAAACACATTTGAACCAGGTAGTCAAAGTCTTTAGACTCATTAGAAATTTCTAGGCAAGTGTTTTGGAGCTTGTTGGAGTGAAACTCTTCCAATGCAATATCTTCTATGTGGTTGCTAAGGTGTTGAGTAATTTTTGTAATTTGTTACAGGTTTGCCAGGTTTGTTCTGAATGGTTGTTACAGTAGGTAATTGCATGCTGACCCAAGATAAACTTTCTCTTTGATATTTACAGACACAATTGTCCATTCGTTTAAAAAAGCAATAACACGCATCTCCTTGGCAAGCTGCAATTTGAACATTCGCGTCTGAAGCAATGCTTTTCTAATATTTAATATTATATAATAATTTAAATCCATAACCCTAATATGAGCAATAATAGTAGTAATGGTTCCATGCTTTCCTGCGTTCAACAATAATACAAGTAAAAGCCAATTCAATACAGTCCATGCACCATAATGATCTACCCATAGAATCTACCCGATTCAGTATTATTAGCAATGTATGCCATATCATATTGCAGAATACTTTAACTGTCTAAATTATTACTAGCAAGGCTCTTTCAGACATTGGGTGTTGATAGTAAAGATCTGCAGAAGTGTACTTTAAGGCTTTTTTCGACAGAATTTTCTTGCTGTGTGAATTGGCAAGCAATCTGACCTCATGAATATTTTAAAACGAAGAGTTATTGATGATTCAGAGAAGAGGCTAAATTCACTTGCTTGGGTGTATCTTGCTGTTATTAGTTTTTCTCAGCATGTTGCCTTTCTCTGAGATGTCAATGCAATCAAAGCGCTGTTTGTTTTCTCTGGTGGTGATCTGGCAAAGGGTCTTTCTTCACCGATGGGAGTCTCTCTCTGGGATGGATAATCTGGCCCTGGGCATGATTCCAAGGGAACACCATAATGACTGCCGTGACTCCCTGACCCTTTATGATTTATGCAGAGCTCCGCAGATAACAGGCAGCATGGCCCCACCGACACATAGGCACGCATTTCAATCCACTCCAAACCTCAACCCCCCACGCTCCCTAAAGGTCCCAAAGCCCCAGTGAGATTCCTGTCTCAGGGATCAGCCCTACATATCCAAAAAATCTCCCCCAACACACGGCCGTTTAGGCCCCAGAGTGCTGTGGGGTCAGAGGTCATGCTGGAGCTGTCAGTGAGCCGCCTGTGTCAGGGGTAACAGTGCTCCACAGGGACTGCCATTCTCTCAACCTGTTCTGGGTTTGAGGTATGAGTAGGAAAGGTGAGGAACCAGGTGATAATGCATCATGCTGGACATTGTGAAAAGGGCAGACCGTATGCATTTGTGTGCTTGTGTGTGTTTTAGTAGCGGTCCTATATATATATTAAATCAGACTGTCTGACAGAAATCACTGCTGTCTACATAGGTGGCTATTTTCCAAGGCAGCATCCTAACTGGAATCGAAGCTCAAAAAATAGTCTTTATGGGCAACGACTCAATAATAGTCACACAATGCTTCTCACAGGAAATTCACAAGAGACTCGGAAGAAAAATTCAATCACAATTGATTCCAATACAGGTTGATGAATGATGATAGCATGCTCCAGAGCTAAATGGATTTAAAAGAAAAGCAAAACAAGGAATGAAAAGAAAAAAAACCCACAAATATTGGGTGAAAAATGTGTTTTTTTTTAATTAGATAAAAACTTGGTTTGAGAGTATCTCATGGTTCATTTAAATAGCAATTCATGTTAGTATTGCAACGCTAATGATTTAATGCTCTAATAAACACAAAAACATGGTTCATTTTCACAACGAAAGCACAAAAACCACATAGCATGCACCGATATTGAAATATTTATTTATTTATTTCATGTATTAAAATGTTTTGGAAATATCTGAATCAGATTGCTGTGCCACTTACGTTTTCTTGATTCCCTGGGAATCAAAGTCATGACATTGGGATGGCTAACAATTTTTATAGTTAAGACTGGCATTTTTCCAAACTAATGATTTTATGCACTAATAAAAATATACAAGATGGAACCATTATGTACTGACATTAATTATGTACTTTTTTGTTTCCATTTGGAAGACACTATCAAAAACCAATTAAGATGCTTTACAGTTGTGGGGTTTTTTTTTTTTTTTTTGGTCAGTTTGATTACCCATGAAAGACATATTTGGTGCCGCCTTAGAAATTGTCCTAAACAAGGCATAAGGTAACAGAACTTTAGCCTTTGTGTCGGAAGTGTGCCTACAGTATAATGGCTATAAATCTTGCCTAGCTGGGTAGCACACTAAGCTTTTCAACACAGCTAGTGTATATATGTATATAGTACTGTAGACTTGGGTGCCTCTGTTGTCTGTACACATCCATCTGTTTGAGTGAGTATATCAGCCATCCCTGAACAACCAAAAGCTTTATGAGGCCATGAATTGGGTTGCTTTTAATTGGCCCTCTGTGTAGAAGAAGAAGCCTGCAGCTACAACAAGCTTATCAGCTCCTGCCCTCCATCAATAATGCATGTGTCGGGCATTAATGTGCCGTGTTCTGCCTGTTAGCAAGAAACAACAGTGGAGTTCTTGAGGACAGAGTCACTCAGGAGGCAAATGGATGGTTCGGGACTGCACTCCAGTGTAATACAGATGAATGAAGGGACAGCAGCCCGGCTTTCCCATCTCTTCAGCCCTCAGGCCATCCCCGATGGATCATATCTCTGTGACTTCAACAGTTGCCTGACATCAGAACTCAACACAGTAGTATTTTTCAGAGGACTGTAAGTAGAAATGTTTCATTCTTAGAACTCGTACCTACATGATGATAAGATGAGCACCAATCAGATCAACATAAAATGGTTTCCGAAGGATCACAATATATTAAAATGGTGTATTTTTATTGTAATATTTAACATAATTGAATAAACAATATATATATATATATATATATATTTAACAAATCAATCAATTCTGATCTTTCTTTTTGTAATCCAAGCACTGTATACATTACATATGGATTAAAACTGATATGAGTTAAGTAATAGCTACTATACTCAAATGTAACAAAATGTGTGCACACTTGTTCTTCAAAGGCATGACAGCTTCACAGAAACCTGATGCATAATGGGAGGGGGGGTGCAAGAAATATATTAGTTATGGTAATGACCTGTGCTCAAGCAGAACAGCGCCTGAGGGAAGGAAGGGCGATCAAAGCTCTGCTTTTCTCTCTGGACTCTCAGTGACCCACCCCCTCATCTCTCTCTTCCTCAGCAGGAAGACCCCACAGCTAAGCATCTGCCACAAAAGGTACTGCTACTGTAGGTAATCCATTCTGCACACAATGCTGAAGCAGTTACTGCAGTAAGAATCTGGGAAAGATCTGTCTCAAAAGATGAGATAGTGGTGCAGTGAATTTTAGTTTTCATTTTAAAGTGATAGGCTCAGATTTTTTTGTCTCTCCTGATAATGGCTGGTAAATTGAGGATTGTTTGTTTGAAGATCCTAACCAGACAAATCATGTTTATGTTTGCTGAGGTGAATGATGCAGAAATTATTTCACCAAATAATTCCTGCTGCAGCCATAAGGGCAATTCCCATTACAAAATGACTCTTCTTTTTTTTTCTGTACCATCTTTGACCACAAGTTGTATTCAGCACAAGTGTTTGTTCTCTGTGGTGCTAATAGGGGTGCAGGTTTGAATTCAGCTTATGTCATTTCTTAAACCTGTTTTTAGACTGAATGCCAAAATACTCATGAATGAGCATATAAATAGTATGCCAAAAAAAAATGAAAACTCATGGTACTGTATAGATATGCAAAAATGTATCTTAGCATGTATATGCTATGTAATGGGTATGATTAGGGTTGTGGGTTATCATATGATGCATACAGTATGTATGCGAAAACTGAGCATCAAGTGTCGTATCATGCACATGAAAACTGTCTATTATATTCATGCCAAACATGTTGCATGTCATGCACCAAAGTCCATTTTTGCATAGTCTTAGCCTCAGGCGTCACACCCACAGAACGCTGAGTAAACGTCTGATGCATATGGCACACAAAAGTGGAAACACTTCAGGGGTTTCAAAGTCGTCGTCGTCGGATTGGTCGAGTTATACCGGATTTCCGTGAGACGAGTGTGTTGATGACGAGCACTTCTCAGGATCAACTAAATGCTGGGTATTCAAAAGTATATTTAAAGTTCGCGGCACAGAATATTTAAAATACATCTGAGAGTTTTACACACTGTCTGTTATTACCCCCGAAACATGACGCTGAATGAAACAAACTGTGATTGGTTGTTTGACATTTCAGTCAAACGGTCTCATTGGATGGCATTGGCCATAATCAATATCAATACCACAATTTTCATATTATTTATACACATTTTCATGAGACTGGGCTAAAATACTTCAAATTGAGAAAATACTAAGAATATTAGAACGACAAAGTCAGACTATCATTTGTGATTTAAACCTTGTGTTACAGTATGTTGCAACGTCTTAAAAATTTTCAGCTAAAATGTTAGGAACTAAATTTGGCCCATTTGTAGTGCTCGGAGAGGGTCTAATTTCTCTAGGTTTTGGATGTGCTGATGAACATAGGAATCAACAGCCATGAAGGCTTTTAGCAATGTGCAAACTCAACAGTCTGTGTGGTGGGGAAGTCCCTCACTTTATAACATTTGTGTCCTATTTATCTAGCATATAATTACTCAGAGACTGACTGGAATGCTCATGATCAGTCTTGTATCTGAAACCAAATGATAAATTGAACAATGTCCCATTTAAAGCAGTCTGTACTAACATAGTGTGAATGCTTGTGAATTATGTTTTTTTTTTCTCTGTGGAGTTTATTTGAATGTGAGAGCCTCAACATAAACTTGAAAAAGCAAACTTATGTGCTCATTGCAGTGTCTGTGCATGTGAATAATGAATATAATGAATGAAGTTGTTATGAAAACCATCTATCCTGCAGTGCTTTGGCAGTGACCTTGTGTCTGTGTGAATACATGAACCATAGGCTTGTGTCAGCAAACTCTGCTTGAATAGTCATCATAGTCATGCATGAAATACAGGGGCATGGTTTGCTCACTCTACCTGGAAAGAGAAACGGGACACTGGGATTACAGGCTACTTGATCCACTAATTTCGAAAAGGAGACTATGGATGATCACATTCAGCAAATTGTATATGTTTTCAGTCAATGTTTTGCTTAATGACATAAAAAAATTATAATAAATAATAATTATAATTAAGCTGACATGCATGTTATAAGCACAATTATTTTAGAATTATTTAGTATCTTCCACTGACCAGTTCATAAAATGCAAATAGATATATGCATAAACATTAAAAATAATAATAATAATTCTGATTGTGATACTCATATACAATATGCAAACTTTTACATACTTCTATTTCTCCAACGCAATATTATAGCATATATTATGATCAGGTCAGGTTATGTGGTTGCATTGAAACAAACAACTGTGTTAATACAGTATGCAAATAAATGCATGAGAAAAGACTAATTGCAATTCAGTATGCAAATATTAGTATGACATTATTGCTTTTGGTTACTTTTTTTGAATTCTGAACATTCTGTCGCTATATGTTTACATTTGCATGGACTAAATTATTCATTTTTTTGCAGGGGGCTCCGACACACCTGTCTATAAGTTGCCCTGAACACCCTGATTAGCTTATTTTTATATTAAGTCTGAATTAATTGCAGAAGTTTAATACTCCCCTTTAGAGGTTGCTTGAGTAATATCATAAGTAATCTCATGTTAATTGGTACCGCACTCATATCACGGAAGGGAATTATATGGGTATTTTCCTGTAACCTCAATGCATTACAAAGTCAAAATACACTCAATCATTAGCATGAATTATAACATGTTTAGTCTGGCCCATTGTGTAAACCCGCGTAAACTCACTAGCTTCAGACGAAAGAGAAACTCTGTACTTGTTGACAGTCCTTTATGATTTATGAACCGCAGCTGTGGAGACGATATAAGCATAGAGTGAGCATATTAACAAGTCTAAAATGTGTTCCACAGAGAAAAAACTAGCAGCTTTGTTCTTTGCGTTCAGGCTGATAATTCATCACACTAGCTCACAATAAGGTAATCTGATGAGTGAGCAACTTCTGATCAAGTGATAATAACCTAAAGTCAGTTTATATATATCCCATAATGCTCTACTTCTACTTTAGCTTTGTGAATCTCTCTCTTGTCCGTATTTCGACTCTACAGTGTTTTGTATCACACCTATGGAAGCAGGATTTGTTGGGATTTATTTGTTTCTTTCATCGCTGCACATAATTCTACAGTATAGCTGTAAGACAATATAAGTTGCTGTTCTTGTGGGACTTGGTGGTAAACAACTCTCAGTGACAAAGCCAGGAAATAAAAGCTGCCTTGGTAGGCTAATTAGTCTCCGCCTTGAGCTGGCAGTGTGAATTCATTTCATCGTGTCATTCACAACAAGCTGTCGGTGCTCATCTGAAGCCCAATGTTTCATAGCCAATTTGCAGCGCACTCACCTCGTTCGACAACTTTGGCCAATAAATCTTCTCTCATAACTATATTCATTGGTGATGAGAATGAGCAGAGGAAGGAGGAGATATAATGAAGCTCATACTTTGTTTCAGTTTAAAGCTCCTTAGAGGAGTATCGCACACATGTCGCCGATAACCCTTCCGGTAAAGATATGAATTTGAAATGCTGTGTAGTAAATTTTGCCATTTTGTAATGAGTCCTTTCGCAGCTCATTTCTAAGGTGTAATTTCTTGAAAGAAAGAAGCATCGTTCTCACTGTGGGATGTTTCTCAGGGGTGTTTAATGGCCATATTCCTTCTAGTCCTACAAAGTTGTGCTTACATTGGCATGCAAATGTTTTTTTTTTTTTGTATTGGTGTAGAATGTAATTTTCTGTATGCCTCTAATGTAGAATAAATGGAGATATAGTATTCCACGATGCAATGCATTCCACTTTCTGGCTCCAATAAATACAAAATATTTAAAATTAATGCAAATGAACAAACAGCTGGAATGTTAATAAATTGCTTGTTTTTCAATTTAAAAATGTAGAAAGTAAAGTTTTTAAATCACCCTCTGCTTCACCACAGCATTATGATGCAAAGTTGATTTAATTTACAGTAGTGCTGTAAAACGATTAATCACAATTGATCACATCCAATATAAAAGTATGTATTTTAGAAAGTATTTACATGTACATGAATGCATGTATTTATATTCTTATAATTTAGATTAAATATAAGTATATTTAATATACATAACGACATATTTGTATTTAAATATATTCATGAATGTCTTTGTATTTATATATATATATATATATATATATATATAATTAATATACACAGTATACACAGATTACACACGTTATGTAAAAACAAAATATTTTTTATGTGATTAATCACAATTAATAGTGATATATACTTATATCTAATATATTTAATATCTAATATAAATAATTTTATATCACACAGGTTATTATTTAAAATATATTACATATTAGTCATAAAAATTCTTTAGGATGCACATTTCATGATCTACAATGCAGCTACAATATTCTAGTTCTGTTATTCAGAAGGATTATTAAAAGGCATGTCCTTCCATAAGCTGAAATATTTAAAACAACCATTAATCTTCCTTCTTGTCCTCTGCCCTTGAAATATCATATGCATCTTATATGGGAAGACCAGTCAATGTAGGTCAACATGTATGAGTTTCCTCATATAAAACAAGGTTACTTTAGCTGTGTATAATGCATGATTAGTTTGCTAAGGTGAACACAGTGGGAGAAAATAAAAATGAAGATTTGTGACCACACACAAACATTTTGGTTTTCCATCTCTTAGATGGCAGCACATTTGTCTCTGCATGTAGAGACTCCTTATAGCATGTAATTACAATATCATCCGTCAAAATCACAGTCAAACTGGTGTGACATTGCAATATCCAGGAATTATTATATTTCTAAACTTTCAAAAAGCAAGCAGGGGCATGAATCCTGCATGGTCATGATGAAGTTAAAGCACCTCGAAAATGCAAATTCTGTCATCCTTTATTCTGCTTGTGTTGTCCAAAACCCTTATGCTTTTCTTTCAGAACCAATTCAATGCGTGACTCGGGAAGGTAGGCGGAGAAGGGGTGGAGGAGGGATGCAAAAAACGAGATGCTGGAGAAAGGAATGCTGGGGTTTTTATACGAAAAGGGGAATGGTTTGATTGGACACGAATTAACAAGGAATGATTAGAATGATCTAATCTCTGCCAGCCATGCGTGGTTAGTTCGTTCAGCGATCCTCTCGAAATTATGTTATTTGCAAAACATTCACTTGTTAATTGACAATCCCATTTTATACTATTGCTTTCAAATCCCTTGGAAAACTGGAGTTATAGTTTATTATGTATAGCTAAAATATATGCAAACCATTTTTTTTTATTGCGTGAAAAGAGCATTTGAATGAACATCTACAGTTGTTCAGCAAATTTTGCTAAATTGTCTGCAAAAAAAAAAAAAAAAAAATCACATTATTTCATTTGAATTTGCAATATCAAAAAATTTGCATACAGTGACATTATCACGAATAAAGTCAGAGTTAAATTTATGAAAAATGTCCATCATAAAAAAGTGTTCTGCCATTATAAAGTTAAAAAAGCCAGGACATTTATATATATATATATATATATATATATATAATTTTTATTTTTTTGTATTTGTCTGGAAGAAGGAAGTCATATACACATATGGCTTGAGCGAGTAAATCAAGAAATAATTTTTGGGTGTACTATCCCTTTAAGGGTGAAAGATTTCCCCATTCAGATTTTGTATCATGGTTACATAAAAATCATAATTTTGCTTAACACAAAGCTGCTTGGTTTGAAATCAACTTTTGTATGAACTGTTCAAAATAATGATGAAAGTAATTTGACAATAGGTTTAATTTTTTTTTTTTTTTTGCTACCAGCTCTCATGACATACACGTACCTGGTATTGCACTTTTTAGCAAGAGACAAAATACGCACCAATAAAAAATACGCACTGGGAGGTTTCTCGTTTCTCATTGGTTCCCACTTTTTGGGGATTGGAAATGCTCTAAAACGTCAGCTTTGCCAGACTTACTTACAAAATTTAATGTAGCGTCACAGGAAGTATGGGCTATACAGGCTATCAGCAAATGCCTGTTTATATCAGTTTTGCACATTGGGTAGGTTTAGGGTTGGATTTGATGTAGGGCATATTTCCAACATGATAGAGCTTTAACTTTTAGCGACAGTCCCTGGATATGTAACATACTAAAAGCAATGCGTACCTACATCAATGCAAGAAAAATGTGTCGAGGTTCACATATTGAACCTGTGTTTTAGCGCTGCTCAGTGGACATTTCTCTCAGTGAGCAGTAAGATACATTAAAATGGTATTGCACAAAAAGTGCACAGAGGTACATATTTGTATTAGACCAGGCTGTTTTTTTAAGCCCACAAAATTTCACAGAGACTTCACTTACAGTATTTTGACCACACCCTTAGCCTTATGAGCTATATGGAATATCAAACATTCAAATAAATATCTCTTTTCATATTACACAGAAGAAAGTAAATCAACTTGATTTGTAATATCAGGAGGATGAGTAAAAGACAGAATTTAGATCGTGCTAGACATTTTTTTTTGTTTAGAATCGAATAGCACGTCATGTCTGTCTCTTGAGCTCTTTGTTGAATCGATCAGTTTGATTAATTGTTACTCTGCAAAACAAAGCTAGCTACGTCTGAGCAAAATGACTAACTTGCATTAGTAATACTCATTTGTATGTGCTTTCAGAGCGCAATGCAGAGGTGGAATAAAGCCAGATTCGACCTGTGGCCACAGGCAAAGACTTAAATCAAGTATTTTATTGAGACTTTCCTTTTGTATCTGACAGGGGACCGCCAAACTGCAAACCCATGACCCAAGAAGCACCATTAATCCATTGCTGTCCCTTATGGCTCTCGCAGTTGAGGCTCAGTGTAATAAGACTTCACTGTGTTCAGCTGTAAATAAATTACGGAGCATGAAGGAGTTTTCTCCAGATCCTCGGTCTTTCTCGTAGGTTCAAGGAGTCCAGGGTGTCTGCTGGGTTTTGCAAACACTCCTATAGGCATTATTGATCTAGACGTGCTAGATCTGGGGTTCAGCAAAAAAAAAAACAACAACAAAAGAAAACCACTGGGTATCCCACGTTTGATAGTTGGTTTTTCTCCCATCAGGGAGGAGTCTTGTGTGAGACAGGTTGGACGAGTCTTCAGTAGGGCTTTCAGAGAGAATCTTGTGTTATGTTTGGAATGATTTGTTGTTGAATCACTCTTCAGAATGATATACCGACATGAGGTAAAATCTAATATTTTTATCAAATGCACTCGTAGATAAGGTATTTTATTACTGACAGTTTGAGGAGGAGACGGTCTGATCAAACCCCCAGTATGACCAGTCAGGGTATAAAAGCTTACATTTGTGTCAAATTCAATATGTTTCTTTTCAGCTGATGGTAAGAAATGAGCAGAAATGACATGCTTTACAGGCCGCGTCGTTTTGAGAGCTGTTGCGTCCTGGGAAATATCTTTTTTGCCTATTCACACTCTTCAATATCTTCCAAGGGCAGAATGTCAAGTATATGGAGTATGCTGCCTTAAAGGGGCTATATTGCAGAAAGAGAGATTATTCTTGCTCTTTTGAATCAAAAGAGATTAATATTACTTTTGTTGTATGAAGTAATTTTACTGTAGAACTTGTTAAAGTGCAGACGCTTTAGGAGAATATCCTGCACAAATGAACGAAGTCGCCCAGTGTCCGCGAGTGTCACTCAATTCTGTTGGAAAATAGCTGACACAGTCTCACAACCAATTCATACGTGTTTGTACGAGGTGGCAAATGTGTGCAATTTTTTTATAAATTAATTCGACCTCACTCGTGCGATTTTGTACGGTTTGTCTCACCCCAGTGATGGGATGGTTTAGAGGCGGAGTTAGGTGTAGATCATTTGTACAAATTAATATAAATTGGCAACTCGTAAAATAAGTACGATTTAGCAAAAAACGTACGAGTGAGGTCGTACGAATTTGTACGAATTAGCCACCTCATAAAATATATACGAATTTACATAAGACCATGGGCTGTATAAATACAGTGTTCACATTTATTTATATATTTAAAGATTTTATTCCAACTTTATGCTACAGGTATGCTTGGCCAAATGTATATGTATAATTCTATGTTTAAATGTATATTATTTTCTGTTGTCTTTGCATATTTATATTCTAGTTTATATTACATTGCATATTTTCTCATAAAACTTAGCAGATCTGTATGCAAAAAATGTTGCAAAATAACTCAGCAGGAAAAAATATTAATAGAATAAAGCTGGATTTATGAAGTACCATTCCCATATCTCACGGAATGGCTCCGATATAAGAAATGTCATTATGCTTGAATTATCCCATTATACAACATCACAGTAATATTCCGAGGTGCATGACAAAGAAATTAAGCCTCAAATTGCCTTCAGAACGAATCTCTGCTAACCTGGTCCAGACAGTTACCCAGGTAATTTCAGTCTTGACCGGGCCTCAAAGATGACCATGGGTCCCGCATGTCAATGAGGTCCCATTCCCTCCCACTCGAGCGGATGCATGACTTCCTGCTAATGGCCACAACTAAGAACACAATGACTTGATTTTGCGCTCTTTATGGAGGTAAGGAACATTTCATATTGCATGAATGTGTCTTTCTGTTGAATTGTAGCGGTAATAACTTAAATGTAATATAAAGCTTATGTCTCTTTCTGGCAGGAAATCTTGCTTCTCTGCTGCTCCCCCAGCTGTACGCGACATTAAAGGTAAAATACGGATCCCTGGAAAGCCATTTGGCACCTAATTGAGCAGTGCTATTACTTTAAACTCCCAACAGACAGTGACAGTCACTGGTGTGTGTGTGTGTGTGTTACAGTGCGAATGAAACAGAACGGGCGAGAGAGACTGACAATACTCTACGGGTAATGGTCCAATGTTCAGATTTCATTGTACAAAGAAAGACTCTATTGCTGTTCAATCCATTGCCACATGGGAGTAAAATAAAAAAAACACTTCTAGTAATTACCCCTGCTCATCATTTACTGAATAAAGCAGAGCTGCCAGATAAATCCGGGCTCCTATTTAGTTTATTGATGAAAGGGCTAAGTAAATATGATAGTTCTTCTGTAATCATAAAATAGAACTACAATGGATAGTTCTAAATACCTTCATAGATTTTCATGTCATGATCACTACATCTCACACACACATCTCTCGCTCTCACTCTCTTGATGAAATAATATACTACAGATCATGGAGGTAAACAGTGTTCAGTTCTGTCGAGTGATGAGTTGAGCATGTATTTCGGGTCAAAGGGTGATGTATGTTTATTTAGCTCAGTTCTGCAGACTTCTGCCTGATGAGACATTAGTATGCGCTGTGCTGTCTCTTGTCTATGAAACACATCTGCCAGGCTTTTGCAGGCCTTGTTTCAGATTGAGTGAAGCCGGGAATACCAATTTCGCTATTAAAGTGCTTTGCTGTGATTTCAAAATGCCTGAGAAAAGAGTCACAAAACTGCTGGATACATGCAAACATGTCTCTGAGCTTGGGCTGATTGGTGTAGCTTGACTGTTATGAAGTAAATAGTCGATTAACAGTCCAAGTCAGGAACTTGGCTGATTTTGCAGTTCCTCTTCAAACATGTAATCAACATTAAGTACACTTTAGTAGGAGTACTTACTATAGAAATACTTAAAGAATCCAAATGTGACCTGAGTGTAATATTTATTGACAGTTGATTGCAAAAGTGTATTATACTGTAGTTTAAAGCGATATTAAATGCAATCAACTCAAGTCAATTTAACATGTCATTTGCAGTCAACAAAGGAGCTGTAGTGTTTATGAGTTTGACCTATGCACTTAATTATATGATTAAAATAAGTACTTATCGTATTCATATTGTACTGCAAAACACACAGACAATTAATTATTCATAATTACTGTACTTGCAAGTAATCCTAAGCCAAACCCTAACCATACAGAATACAGTTAATTATAATTAATTAATTCACTTTAATTTACATTACATTACAATTATAGAATATTACACAGGAATAATCTGCTTAGAATAAAGTGTATCAAAATTGGGTATATTAAGTGTCCCTAATACCTGTGTACTTCCACAGTAGCTAGATGTGTATCTAGTATGTAACCACAGTGTAAGTACACATTGCTACATAGTATCTACAGCTGTAATATTTCTGTA